>LR999967.1:50025341-50215052 GCA_905220375.1 Tachina fera
CTAACAATAAGTGATCAAATCTTAAAGCTAAAATATAATTGTTTAGCCCGACCAGTGTCGGCCAAAACTTAGTGATAATTTAAATAATACAAAGTAGTGATAATCAAAAAGGAAAATTAAATGTATTTTCAAGCATTCCCATCTAGAGTGTTGAGTATAAGAGCCCTTGTGTCCCTCTTTTTTAGGCGGATGTGACCATTAAAATTCAAAATATTACGAGCAAGCGGATTAGGATGTGACTCGAGTTTTGTTAAGTATTTGCCTGCGTATCTTGCAATTTCTTCAGTCACTATTGGCATTCTTAAATCACGATGCAAATTTGAATTCTTAATATACCATGGAGCTGATGTTATTAACCGTAAAATTTTGTTTTGCCTTCGTTGGATTCTCTCTACATTGGAAGCTGAAGCAGTGCCCCATAACTCGATACCGTAACACTATATTGGCTTTAAAAGCGACTTGTATAATAAGAGTTTACAGTCCAGGCTAAGTATTGAATTTCTGCCAATCAACCAGTGTATTTGAGATAACTTAAGTTTCATCTGAGTTAGCTTAAAGTCAATATGATGTTTCCATGTAAGTCTTCGATCAAGGTGTATACCAAGGTATTTCACTTGGGAGTGTTGAGGAATATTTTGATTATTGATTCGAATTGGGGAACAAGTATCTCTTCTTAGGGTAAACGTTATATGGACACACTTTTGTTCATTTACCTTAATTCTCCATAAGTTCAACCACATTTCCAATTGTGTAATATGTTCTTGTAAATATCGGGAAGCCTCGTGAGGGTTTTCATGCATACATAGGCAGGCGGTATCATCGGCAAACGTAGATGTATGGATATTGCTGCTCAAAGGCATATCACAAGTATAGATCAAATACAAAACTGGCCCCAGTATGCTCCCCTGTGGCACACCGGATGATATAGATTCGGGCACACTCACGAATTCTCCTTCCACAACCGTGAACTTCCGGGTAGTGATGTAACTTTCTAATAAATTCACTAAATTTATTGGTAGATATGATTTTAATTTTAGAATTAGACCTTCATGCCACACTTTATCAAAGGCCTGAGAAACGTCAATAAACAGGGCAGAACAATACATTTTTTCTTCAAAAGTTCTTCTTATAAATTGCACCAATCTATGAGTTTGTTCAATGGTGCTATGCTGACTTCTAAAACCAAATTGATGGTCTGGGATGCACCCACTATCAGTTAAAATTGGGGACAATTTTGTCATGAGCAGCTTTTCGAAGAGTTTTGACATTGTTGATAGCAGACTTATTGGCCTGTATGACTCAGCCTTGGTAAGGTCTTTGCCCGGCTTTGGAATCATTTTGACCTTCGCAAGCTTCCAGCTTTGTGGATAATACTCCAGTCGTAAAATGGAGTTAAAAATAAATAACAGGATTCTAATTGCAATATGGGGCAAGTTTATCAGCATATTGTTACTTATTCCATCAATACCTGGAGCTTTCTTCGGGTTGAGTTCAGCAATTAGTTTCTGAACATCACGCGTCTTAAATTTTATGGTTCGAGGGGGTAGCGCAACTACACTTGGTAAATCAACAACACCAGTACATGTGTTTGGGGTAAATACGGATTTTAAATGCTCAACAAATATGTTACCTTTTTCAGTATCGCTTCTGGCCCAACCTCCGGTAGAAGTGCGCAGAGGTGGTCTATATTCAACGGGTGTTTTAAGCTTTCTAGCAGCTCGCCACAAGGAGTAATTAGATGCAGGTGTGGCATCAAGATTTTCCAGATAATTTTTAAGACATACAGTTTTTTCATATGCCAGCAGCTCTTGGAGTCGTCTAGTGCACTCTTTAAATCTAATTTTATTTTGGGGTGATCTGTGCTGTTGCCATTCCCTTCTAGCTGTCCTTTTTTCACGTAAAAGACGTTCAATGTCTGTAGAATAAATTCTATTAAACCCAGTCTGCGGATGGGAAGTAGTGGCATGTTCAGCAGCCTGTTTAATATTTTCGTTAAGATTTTCAATGTTAGATTCAATATCACCTGGTGTTCTTAGGTTAATATTTTCCGTACAATGGCTACTGAGGTATTTTTTGAACCCCAGCCAATTAACACGGTTGATCATCTTTACATATGGGACAGGGAAGTCACTTCTTAGTGGGCTACAAATTGTAACAATCGTGGGAGAGTGATCGGAGGAGAGATCTACAGAAGCTTCAACATGAATTAATTCCCTAGTGATATTTTTCATGACTCCAAAATCTATAACATCCGGAATTTTTTGTATGTCCGTAGGCCAGTAAGTGGGCTCCCCACTTGAAATGACGTCCAAGCCCATTTTTGAAATTGTGTTGAACAACGCTCGTCCTCTAGGTGTGATAAGACGCGAACCCCAGAAAGTATGTTTTGCATTATAGTCTCCAGCTGCTACGAAACAAGGGCCAAGAGATTTGTAGAAATCCTCGTATTGATCCTCAGTAATTGCGAATCTAGGAGGGGAGTAAATTGATGATATGACAAAATTTGTGCAAAAATTTTCGATACAAATATTCGTTGCTTGTAGATGTTCTTCACAAACGTTATCAAGGACATAGTGTTTGAGTCTTGACTTAATTAGAATTGCTGACCCACCGCATGCTCTCCCCCTCGGGTCCTTTGAATCATATAGAGTGTAACCATTTATTTTAAATAAGCTCCTTGAAGTCAAATGAGTCTCAGAGACCAACATTATATCAATATTTTTTTCCATGAGGAAATGCTCAAGTTCATTTTTATGCTGGCGAATGCCGTTTGCGTTCCAGAAACATATTTTTAACATGTTCATGGTTTGTTAACTAATGCTTGAAGCAGTGTATTCTGCATTCGCAGCATTTCTTGCATCATGCTAGTCATATTTGTTGTAAAGTTGTTTATAGTTAGCACCAGATTCTCAATAGTAGCTTCAAGGCGACTAAAGTTAAAGCCTGAGTTTGCATTCGCAGAATTATTTTGCGGTGAAACATTTTGTGAGGGATTAGAACTAGCCTTAGCAGCATCGGCATACGATACACGTGAAGTAACTGGTTGACTTACTTGAGCAAAAGAGGCGGAGTACGCGTTTAATGGTTGGGCTGGAGCTAACTTAGGTTTTTGACTCATAGTCTGTTTAACAAAAGAATATACAGGGCATCCTCTATAGTTAGCGGTGTGATTACCTCCACAATTACTACATTTTTTTTCTGCTTGTTCTTTTGGCTTAGTGCAGCTAGCAGTACCATGCAATTCACCGCAGATAACACAAACTGTAGGTAAATTGCATTAAGTTTTTGTATGGCCATATTCTTGGCAATTATGGCACTGTACAGGACCTGAACGCTTACGTGGCTCTTCAACTGTGATTTTTCGGTGTAACAGAAACTTTACGCTATAAATTGGATGGGTTTGATTTTTTTTCAATTGTATGTCATTCGGCTCCAGTTCAATGCGAAATAGGGTTTGGGCGACCTTTTCTCTGTTAATTATATTAGTAACGTTTTTTACCTTAAATCCTTGGTCTAGAAGTGCACATTTTACTTCTTCGGGCTCAACATATGAATCTATGCCCTTTAGTACTATCTGTAGGCCTTTAGCACTCTTAAGTTGGTATGTGTAAAAGTTTGTTTTATTTTTTTCAAAATCATTTACAATTTTTCGGGCATTGTTTTCATCGTATATTTGGATTTTAGTTTCATCAATATTACCTCTTTTAATTGGAATTACGTGAAAAGTATTTTCACCAATGGTCGACAGTAGTTTTTTTAGAAGCGCGTTAGAGTTTTTTTCCCTCACATATATTGGTGGTGGCTTAAAAGAGTTCTGAGATGATGAAGCGGTCTTCTCGTTATCGTCTTGCAATAATGAAAAACGATTTTGGCGATTCATGGATGATGCGCTGTTATCCCTAGACATCTTTGGAACAGATGAAATTTTAGAAGAATTCGGGCTTCGCCCACGCTTTACCACGGTTATATATCTGTCCATTCCAACTTGTACCTTTGGTTTTGAGCTACTGTTATCTGTAGTGACAACTTGGTTAGGTGATGAACAGCCCGAAGCGAATGATTTCAATGGCTTAACTGACGAAGTACTAGGCAACTGTAATGTTAAAGAATCACTAGTAGGCATTGGACAAAGCGAAGTTGATCGCTGTCGAAAAAGTCGATTTGTTGTTAGAAAAAGTGTATTATCAGATTTTGTATTTTTATTAAGAGCTTCCGAACTCACAGTAAGTCTGTCATCAGGTTTTTTATTTTTATTGTTATCATTATGAGCATCAGAACTCACAGTAAAATAGGCATTTCTGCCGTTATAACTCACTTCACATTTATTTGTTTTTGAGGTACTCATATAGAGTATTCCTCAAAGGTACTTTTGTTTGTTTGTATGTTTTTTTTTATTACGGTTTTTTTGTTTTTGTTATTTATGACTATGCAAAAAAATATTAACAAAGCAATTACAGCTTATTTATCAAAGTTAATAATATGTATTACGAATATTTTCTTTTATATGATTTTTTTGTTAAGTATGTATGTAAAAAAAAAACTCCGCTATGACGTTAGTTCACTATGAAGGTACAACGAGAACTCACAACACTTTCCAAAAAATCTGTAAAAACAATTTAATGTCTTCAAAAAAAAATTTAATAAACGAACTCCATAAGCAATCACGAAAACATTTTGTGCGTCGCAGAGTTGTAATGAAAGGAATTGATGATCTTTGGCAAGCTGATTTAGTTGAAATGGGGAACTATTCTAAAGAAAATAAAAATTATCGATTTTTGTTGACTGTAATCGACACATTTTCAAAATTTGCATGGGCAGTACCGCTAAAAACAAAAACTGCACTCGAAACAACCAAGGCAATGACAGATGTTTTTGAATTGGGGCGAGTACCAAAAAACTTACAAACAGATGATGGTAAAGAATTTTTCAGCAAAAACTTTGAAAAATTAATGCATAAATACGACATTAATCACTACTCAACATATAGCAGTATGAAAGCATCAATTGTAGAACGATTTAATAGAACATTGAAAGGAATGATGTGGAAAGAATTAAGCTAAAATGGTTCATATAAATGGATTGATATACACAAAGATTTAGTTAATGCATACAATAAAAAATTTCATCGTACAATTAAAATGTCTCCTATTAAAGTCAACTCAACAAATGAGCAAAAGCTGCTTAATACAGTATACAGTCATTTGAAGATGTATAAAATGTCGAAATTTAATGTAGGAGATCATGTTCGCATAAGCAAATATAAGCATATCTTTGAAAAAGGTTATACTCCAAATTGGACCACAGAAATATTCACAATTACCAAAGTTCAAAATACAAATCCTGCAACATACATATTAGAAGATTATCTTGGTAATCCTATTAAAGGTGGATTCTATACTGATGAACTTTCAAAAACTAGATTTCCAAATACATATCTAGTTGAAAAGGTTCTCAAAACTAAAGCGAAGGAAGTATATGTTAAATGGCTAGGATTTTCAGATCAACACAATTCTTGGATAAGTAAATATGAAATATTATAGTTGGAAGAAAAACTAAATCACCAACAGCATCATATCAAGAACAATAATAGCATTAATATTAAGAAACTAATGTTAATTTTAAAATAAGAAAATGAAATAAATATGTAAATTATGCTTATAAACCATACTGTGTACTAAACTTTATTTAATTGTAATCAGTCTGCTATAATGTCAATAACACTTACTCTGAGCTCTAACTCATCAGAATTATCTGCTAGTTACTTCCCTCCTATTGAATTACATGATGCATATGAGTGTGCTCTAACTGATATTCATTCATACAACAGTATTCCAAATGTAGACACTTACAACAATATGTTCCATATAGGAGAACATAAAATTAAAATACCAATTCGATCTTACGAATTAAATGATATAGTTGATTTTATAGAAGAGCAATACAAACGACTTTGCCCAGCAAATAAGATTTTTATTGAAGCCAATAACAACACAATACAAGTTAAAGTTAATAGTTCCAAGGATCCTGTATATTTTAATAAGGACAACACAATTGGAAAACTTTTAGGATTCAATAGCAAAATCCTAACACCAAACAAATATTATTACTCAGATCTTTCAGTTAATATTTTTAAAGTGAATCTCTTGCGAATTGAAAGTAGTATCGCTATTAACACATATATGAATAACTCCAAATCGCATACACTTCATAAATTTCCGATAAATGAGCCTCCAGGCTATAAAATAGATGAGGTTCCAAGAAATCTCATCTATTTACCTGTGAACACCAGAGAGATAAGTTCAAAGCGAACAGCTCAACAAAAATCTCTAACAACATCAAATAAAAATTTTCTGAAGTCATTGAATTTGAAATTAAAGACAAAATGAGTTCAATAATAGATGTCTTAGATAAACCTTTGTCTGATGAAAATATAATCAAAAAGGACTATCATATATATGTACCATACTTACAGTCTTACAACAATAATGATGAAAGTAGAATTTCAATACAAAATTAAGATTTGTACGTGCTACCCAGTGAGAGCTACATTTATGTGGAGGGGTTTGTTGCCCATGATAATACGACCAAATCTTCGTCATCTTCAGAGAACTTTATACTAAAAAACAACTTTGTGGCATATCTGTTTGATGAAATTCGCTATGAGCTCAATGGAATTGAAATTGATCATACAAGATATTTAGGAGCCACAAGCACCATAAAAAATTTGGTTTCTATGTCACCAACTGAAAGCAACGTGATGAAAAAATTTGGATGGAACAAAATTGACGATGTCCTTCTTGTAAATGGATTTTTCAATTTCTATGTACCTCTAAAAATGCTTCTAGGATTCGCTGAAGACTACAACAAAGTTATACTAAATGGAAAACATGAATTGATACTCTTGCGCAATAAGAACGATGAAAATCTTGTGCGCTCGAGTGTTTCTACTGAAAAAGCTAAACTTACGATTTCACTCATCTCAATGAGAATCCCACATGAACAATTATCGGACTTTAGCAAATTGAATATGATAAAAATTATTAATAATGGTGCTTCTATACATATGGCATTTCGCAGTTGGGATTGTCATATTAATCCACAATTAAACATAGGAACTAGCCATATTTGGAATGTTAAACTGGCTGCAAATAGAGAACGCCCACGTTTTGTATTGACTGCTTTTCAACAAGAAAATAAGTTTGTTCATTGTGATTTAACTAATTTAAAAGTACATTTAAATTCAGTCTCATATCCATATGATGATCTTAACATAAAATTCAAAAATGAACGATATTCAATTCTATATGATATGTATATAAGATTTCAACAAAGCTATTATATGAATGAATCTCAACCGCTTCTAACTGCACCAGAGTTTAAGACAAAAGCTCCTATTATTGTAGTCGATGTCAGTCATCAGAATGAATCACTCAATAATGGACCGATTGATATAAAAATAGAATTTGAAACAGCAACTAATATTGCAGCAAAGACAACAGCTTACTGCATTCTTATTCATGATCGTATAATAAAATATATACCTATCAAAGGACAAGTTCGAAAAGTTTTATAAATTGAGTAATATGGATAACAACATAATTTTTATAGACGTACAAGGTTTCAAGAGTAATTCAAATGATTTCATCGCAAAAGAAGTAGCGATTGTTTTCAACAATTATGAATATAACCATTTCATTATAAAATCCCCATTTGATTTTAAATGGTTATCAATAAAAAAGCAAAGTGGCTAACAAAAAACTATCATCACCTAAACTGGACTGCTAGATCAGCTTCATTTCAAAGCGTTTGCAATTTTTTAAAAGCCAACGCAAGATGTTCAACAATTTATGTAAAAGGTGAAGAAAAAAGGCAATGGTTGGAAAAAATGTTACACTGAAAAATTTTTAACGTTGAGGAATAGGCTGCATCAACTTTAAACAAATGGAAATCAAGTATCCAGAATATCTTTATTGTAGTTATCATAATTTTGGTGTTTGCGCATTAAAAAAATGCTATTTTACTAACAAAAGAAATGTCTTGCTTTAAATGAACTTTTTTACTTCTTAAAATATGAATTTACATATGTATGTATTATTATAAAATTTAAAACAATTTTAAACAATAAATGTATGCAAAATAAAAGAATGTACAAGTGTTTTCTTATTTGAAATACAAACTACATATATGATAGAGAAGGAAGTGGGGAGGAGGAGAGTTAACTTTATTGCTTACTTGCAAATTTTTACTTATTTTATTTCTCTGCTGATGATTGTACTTGGTTGAAATTCTGCTGTTTTAAAATAATCGTAGACAAAGAAAATGATTACGTTGCAAAATATAAATGTATTCTACAAAATATTTTACGCACAAGCATCCTCAGTCATACATACAAATACACATACATACATACGTACACATACAAATATACATACATACATACATACAATTATATTTCTTAAACAAAATAAATAAATAAATAAATAAATACCAGCGACAAACAAGCTAGATCATCCACACACAAGTATAGGGTGTTCATATACAAGAGAACATTTTATACATAAATAAAATAATTTAATTAATTGTTTATTAATTTATTTAATTATATTATTCATAAACAATTTATTAGCGTAAGGAAATCATACACACATTCTCCCGATTCATATGAGAATCGCGTAGTAGTCATCAAATCTATTTTCTCTGATATTACTGATATAGTATTACGATAACGAATTTCTATAGTCTGGCAACACTGGCAATTTTCCCTTTGGTACTAGCAAATAATAATCATGTTTTGCCGTCGGCATTTGAAAAAAATAAAAATGTGTTTTGCCGTCGGCATTTGAAAAAAATAATACTCATGTAATGCCGTAGGCATTTAAAAAAAATAATAATCATGTATTGCCGTTGGCATTACGAAAACATCATGCATTGCCGTAGGCATTAGGAAAAATTATCATGCATTGCCGTAGGCATTAGGAAAAATTAATAATCACTATTTCCCCCACTGGTATCAGGAAAAATCATTTTCATGATTTTCCCGTCGGCATATACACTTGTGAAATCTTAATCTTATAAAACCCCTTAAACCACACCCACAAAAAAAATCACCCGTTATCACAATTAATATTACCCAAAAAAAAAATAACCCGTTCCCACAAAGTTAATGTAAACAAAAAACTCCTTATGTAAACAAAAATTTGGTCGGACTTATTGAACCACCCTCGCAGGTATCAAATTTCACAAATTTCCAAGAATTTAAGAATTTTCAAATTTTAATTACCCAAATTTAACAATTTCACCAACAATTTAACAATTTCAGCCAACAATTTTGCAAGTTTAATTGTCGCAGGAATGGTAGTTCCCTACTACAACTGAAGATGGCGGTTAGCCGAAACCGGTCTGAAAATAATAAAAATTTGACGTGGGATGACGGAAAGTCACCCGAAAACCAATATGATTAATATATTCAATAAGTGATTCCGAGAATTTCCGTTCTATTTCTATGGAATAAATACTGAGAGTGATTTACTAAAATCGCTATAACTCCCAGGAGGGCAGGTATGGGCAGCTGATTTTTTCACAGTTCGTTGAAAACAAATTATGTAACATTTCTGTAGTGGTTTGGAACTGGGACTCTCTGGGACTTTTTAGATATTGCTTATCTAACCCAAATTTTAAGGAAAAATGGACCTTTAGTCGTGTTTTCGCTCTAAAAAAGGTGCATATGAAAATGTCTCAAACAACATTCTTTTTTTTATAGAAGATACTTGTCCAAAGGCAGATTTTGTTTCTGAATCAAAATATCTGTCACCAAAATCAAATGAGATCATTTTGAATACAGCCCTGAAATCCCCTCTTTTCGTGAAAATTTTGTATATTTGACTTCTAAAATCAATTAAAAATCAACGGGCCAACATAAAAATAAGCTTTATGTGTTTTTTGTTTACTTGGAATGCCTGTGACAAAATTGCATCATTAAAAACACTGAAAAAAATAATCGGAAAAAAGTTACTTTTCCAATAGCCGCAACACAGTGCGTCGTTTGTGTTTTGTTGGTTCAGTTTGTTTGTTGGTATAAATTACCATCAAACTTTTCAATGTATATTTCTTGCAGAAAATGTCAAACACCATACAAAACTGAATATAACCCAAATAACAACATATTTTTAGGAATTCGAATTAAGTTTGGATAACATACATCAGCCTCCTAGCTTAGTGCAGTCACCTTATTTATGCTCCTAGATTTAATTGTTTTTACATTTCTAAATGTCCTTTATTTTTTGCTAAGAAATATGGTCGCCGTATTTATAATAGTAACAGACCATAGACCTTGAATTTACTCTCTTTTCACATAAGAATCCTTCATCTAAAAGGACAAGAATTATACTAGACCTAAGTGATTATGATTTTACAATTATTTATAATAAAGGAATAAATTCAGTGAAGTGCGACTTTGACCTGCGCACGAAGGATTCCGTACGGACACGAGATATGTAATTCAATAGGAGCCTTAGCCTAACTATACAAAATTAGTTTTTGAAGTTTTTTTAATTTGGGGGTTTTTTTTATTTTGACGATTTTATTAATTTTGGCGATTTTTTTCATATAGGCGAGTTTTTTTTATTTCGGTGATTTTTCGGTTTTTGGAGTTTTTTTCTAATTTTGGCGATTTTTTTAGTTGTGACACTTTTTTTCTCGTTTTTGCGACTTTTTTTCGGACTTTGGCGTTCTCTTATTTTCTGGCGATTATTTTTTGTTTTGGCGATTTTTTGCTAATTTTGGCGATTTTCGGTTTTTGGCGTTTCTTTATTTTGGGGAATTTTTTTCTTTTAAGCACTTTTTTTATTTTGACACTTTTTTTCTCATTTCGGGGATTTTTTCGGTTTTTGAAGATTTTTTCATTTTGGCGATTTTTTCGAATTTTGCGACTTATTTTAGTGTTAGAATTTTTTTTTAAATTTTAGCGATTTTTTTCGGTTTTTGGCGCTTTTTTCATTTTGGCGATTTCATTCATTGGGACGATTTTATAAAATGTTTCGACTTATTTTAGTGTTAGAATGTTTTTTAATTTTGTCATTTTTTTGTTTTGGCGATTTTTTTTTAATTTTTGGCGATTTTATTTTTGGGTTTGACGATTTTATAATTTTCGAATTTTTTAGTTTCAAGGTTTTTGAAAATTTCAAGAGTTTACCTCTTACGGTTTCCAAGATATGGCAAGTTGTCAAAATTACATAGTCAAAATGGCATTAAAAGTTTTTAATATTTTAATATTAGTTGTTGTAGTCTATATAAAAATACACTAATTTTACAAATTTCAAGTGTCAATATACATATGTGCATGCAATTGTATGTATATTACAAGTGATTTTAACATTTTTCGTCGCTCGTTTTGGAACACCCTTTATTTTTAATTCTCATGTCTTTGTTGTTGTGGCGGCCAAGGTTCTATATACTCTGTTCAAATTTCAGGTCCGTAGCTCTTACGGTTCCTGAGAAAATACCGTGTAACGGACAGACGGACAACGTACCGAAAATAATAGGGTTCCTTTTTTTCATTTTTCTAGTAATTTGCTAATCTATAATTACTCGTTTATTAAATTTCAGCTCACTAGCGCAAATTTTAATTTTTATTCTTAAGGGCGTGCTCCCGCCTACTTTCTTTAACCCCAAAATTTTTTTTTTAGTAATCTTTCCTGTTTAGTTTTGTTGGAAACGGATAATAGTAAATACATAAAAAATACATTTAAATGTGATGACCCGAAACATATGAAATAGGAGGTTTAAATTGTATGGGCGTGTTAACGCCTACTTTTTTCAATTAAAATTTAGAGCCTTGTATTATTGCAACATGTGTGCCAAATTTCAATAAAATCGCCTAACGCCTTTAAATTCTGAGCTTTATGGGCGTAACCCTGCACCCTTGGTTAAAATTTTCGGGTTTTTAGATTTTTTTAGGTTAGTACTCACTTAGCTCTACTTGTGTACCAAATTTCAGCTCACTTGCGCAATTTTAATTTTTATGGGCGTAACCCCGCCCCCTGGTTAAAATTTTCGGGGTTTCAGATTTTTCTAGTTCAGTGCTCATCTAGATCTACTCGTGTAACAACTTTCAGCTTTATAGCTATAGCGGAAGTGCTTCATCAATTTGATGAGTGCGTCAGTGGTCAGTGAGTATGTCTTAAAATATGCACTTTTGCACCTCCATATCTCCAGAACCTTTCATTGTAAAACTTTCAAACTTCGCATATGAGGTAACATAAATTAATTCTAGTTATGGGTTAAATTTTATAATTTTACGATTGCGGGGAACAAAGTTATGAGGGGGGTGAAAACAGCTCGAATGGCTTCCTGTAAAAATACACACTGCATGCATTGGCCGGAACTTGGCCTGGCGCACTTCCGTGAGCCTAGATTCATCGAATCCAGATTCGAATATGAAGAAATTGCACACCAAAAATATATACATTGACAAATTGTCCAATAGCGATATTTCGTAATTGGGTCAAAAGCTTAATAACATTAAAAATTTTAGCAAGTTAGCATAATAATAATAGCTGTTAAGCATAATATAACATTTAACAAGTTAGCATGATAATAATAGCTGTTAAGCATAATGTTGATGAAGCTTTGTATAAATAGTGCAGTATCTATGAAAGAAGGTAGTCTTGTATTTTAGCAGTCAAAAGTTAGAGTCATACCTGCGATTCCCACGGGATGGGCGTAACCCCGCCCCTTGGTTAAAATTTTCGGGGTTTCAGATTTTTCTAGTTCAGTGCTCATCTGAAACTCCAAAAAAATCATGAAAATGTAGGGGTTTCGATGCGGAAGTAGTGAAAATTTCGATCCAATCTAATGATTTTTACATAGTGTTGTCAGTGCAAGAAGTTCTCTTTTTCGATGCATGGTCACTGTATTGGAAGCGATATTAAGAAAAATTCCCTTTTTTGTGTCCTATGATAATATTCTCATCTAGGAAAAATGGTAAATGGTTATCTATTTTAACAATCCGTTTCTTTTTATACGAATTTAAGCCCGAAACAGTGTTGTCATGTAAATTGAAGCAAATAACTTTTAAATTTTAGACTAAAATTAGTTCATAAATTTCTTTAAAAAAATATTTTTTTTTAAAATTCTGGTTAATATTTTCTAACACTATGGAGGAGTTAAAAGGTTTTGTATGACTAAAATAAGCTTGTACATGGTTTTTTGCTCCCTCTCTGCAAATTAAAAATATCGATTTCTTGGAAGCAATGAAAATGTTCTTCCACTAGAATTACTTCCATTTTTTCACTGGGTAGTTATTAATAATACATACAAAAGTAGTGATAGTCAAAAAAGGGGAAAAAATTATTTTCAAGTAGTCCCATCTGGAGTGTTGAGTATAAGAGCCCATGTGTCCCTCTTTTTTAGGCGGATGTGTCCAGTAAAGTTCATAATATTACGAGCAAGCAAATTGGGATGTGATTCGAGTTTTGTTAAATATTTGCCTGCGTATTTTGCAATTTCTTCAATCACTAGTGGAATATTTAAATCACGATGTATATTAGAATTTTTGATGTACCATGGAGCCGATGTTATTAACCGTAAAATTAAGTTTTGACTTCATTGCATTCTCTTAACATTGGAAGCTGAAGCAGTGCCCCATAACTGAATTCCGTAGCACCATATTAGCTTCAAAAGCAACAGGACCCAGAATCTATATGTTCTGGCACACCAGAACATATAGATTCGGGCTCACTCATGAACTCCTACTCTACAACAGTGAACTTCCTATCAATAATATAACTTTCCAAAAGCTTTTGAATGTTTATTGGCAGATATGTATTTAATTTTAAAATTAGCCCTTCGTGCCATACTCTATGAAACGCCTGAGAAACATCAATCAAGAGAGCAGAACAATACTTCTTTTCTTCAAATGTTCTTCTTACAACTTGGACCAGTCTAAGCATTTGTTCAATGGTGCTTTGCTGACTTCTAAAGCCAAATTGATGGTCCGGGATGCACCCACTATCAGCTTAAATTTTGGACTAATATCATTTTGTTACTAATACTATCAATACATGAATTGGGAGAGAATACAGATTTTATATGCTCATCAAATAAGTTACCTTTGTCACTATCGCTTCTTGCCCAGCCTCCGGTCGAAGTGCGCAGTGGTGATTTAAGATCAACTGGTCTTTTAAAATTTCTAGTAGCGCGCCATAAAGAGTAAGTAGATGCTGACATGACATCGAGACTTTCCAAATATTTTTCCAGTAATGCAGTTTTTTCAGACGATAGCATCTCTTTGAGTCGTTTAGTACATTCTTTACGTCTGATTTTGTTCAGGGGTGACCTGTGTTATTGCCATTCTCGTCTAGCTCTCCTTTTTTCACATACCAGGGGTTCAGTTTCCGTACAATAAATTCTATTAAAGCCAGTCTGCAAACGGGAGGTAGTTGCATGTTTAGCAGCCGGTTTATATTTTCGTTAATTTTGGCAATGTTGAATTCAATATCATCAGGTGATCTTAGATGAATGTTTTTACTGCAGTGACTACTAAGATATTTTTTGAATCCTAGCCAGTTGACACCATTAATCATTTTCACATATGAGTTATTTTAATCACTCCTTAGTGGGTTGAAAATTGTAACTATTGTAGGAGAGTGATTGGAGGAGAGATCTAGAGAGGACTCCACATGAATTAAGTCCCTATGGATATTTTTCATGACGCCAAAAATAACATCCGGAATTTTTCGTACATCAGTAGGCCAGTAAGTAGGCTTCCCACTCGAAATGAAATCTAAGCCCATTTTTGAAATATTATTAAACAACGCTCGACCTCTAGGTGTTACCATGCGCAAATCCAAGTACGTATGTTTTGCATTGTAGTCGCCAGCTGCTACAAAGCAAGGTCCGAGCGATTTATAGAAATCCTCATATTCATTCTCAGTGATTAAAAATTTGGGAGGGGAGTAAGTTGAAGATATTATGAAATTTGTACAAAAATTGTCGACACAAATATTAGTTGCTTATAGGTTTTCTTCACAAGTGTTGTCAATAATATAGTGTTTAAGTCTTGACTTTTTTAGAATTGCTGATCAATCGCAACCTTTTCCTCTATAGTCCTTTGTATCATATATAGTTCAGCCATTCATTTTAAAAAGGCTTCTCGAAGTCAAATGAGTTTCCGAAACCAACATTATATTAATATTTTTTCCGTAAGGAAGTGCTTAAGTTCATTTTTATGTGGGCGAATGCCGTCTGCGTTCCAGAAACATATTTTTAACATGTTCATGGCTTGTTAATTAATGCTTGAAGCAGTGTTTGCTGCATTTGTAGCATTTCTTGCATCATGCTTATCATATTTGTTGTAAGGTTGTTGATAGTTTACACAAGATTTTCAATAGTGGCTTCAAGGCGTCTGAAATTAAAGCTTGTGTTAGCATTTGTTGAATTACTTGGTGGGGACACTTTCTGCGCGGGAATAGAATTTGTCTTGGTAGCATCGGCATACGTTACACGGGAAATAACACGGGACAACCTCTGTAGTTAGCGGTGTGATAACCTCCACAATTACTGCATTTTTTCAGCCAGATCTTTTGGTTTAGTACAACTAGCAGTACCGTGCAATTCACCGCAGATAACACACACTGTAGGTAAATTGCAGTAAGCTTTTGTATGGCCATATTCTTGGCAATTATGACACTGCACGGAACGTGAACGCTTATGTGGCTCTTCAACTGTGATTTTTTTGTATAAAAGGTATTTTAGGCTATAAACAGGATAGGTCTCGTTTTTTTTCAACTATATATCATTTGGCTCCAGTTCAAGGCGAAATAGGGGTTAGGGTACCTTTTCTATGTTTATTATGCTACATACATTCTTTACCTTAAATACCTGGAGGACAAGTGCATCCTTTATTTCTTCAGAAACAACATAAGAATCTATGCCCTTCAATACGATCTGCAGGCCTTTAGCGCTCTTAAGCTGGTATGTGTAGAAGCTTGTTTTCTTTGAATTAAATTCAGAAATCATTTTTCGGAAATCTGTTTCGTCATAAATTTGAATTTTCGTTTCATCGATATTGCCACGTTTTATTGGGACCATGTGAAATTTATTATCACCAATGACCGAAATTAATTTTTTAATAAGGGCATTTGAATTTTTCTCTCTCAAGTAGATTGGTGGCGGCTTGGATGTTTTATTTGAGGATACATCGGGATTGTCGTTCTCATCTTGCAAAATTTTAAATCTGTTTCGACGATTAGTTGAGGATGCGCTGTTATCCCTAGACATCTTTGGAGCAGATGAAATTTTTGAAGAATTCGGGGTTTGCCCACGCTTTACCACGGTTATATATCTGTCCATTCCGACTTGCACCTTGGGTTTTGAGCTACTATTATCTGTAGGGATAACTTTGTTAAGTGATGAACACGAGCCTGAAGGGCATGATATTAGTGACTTAAATGAAGAAGTCCTAGGCAACTGTAATGTAAATGAATCACTACTATTTGACATTGGGCAAAGCGAAGTTAATCGCTGACGAAAAATTGGCTTTGCCGTTAAAAAGACTTTCATTAGATTTATTATTTCTATTGCTTTCATTAAGAGCTTCAGAACTCACAGTAAAATAAGAGTTTCTGCCGTTAGAACTCACTTCAATATTTTTTGTATTTGAGGTACTCATATAGAGTATTCCTCAAGGGCACTGTTTATGTTTTTTTTATTTGCGGGTTATTTTTGTATTTGTTATTTCCACTATGTAAAAAATATTAACAAAGGAATAAAGCTTAGAAGTCTTTTAAGCCACCACCAATATATGTGAGGGAAAAAAATTCTAACGTGCTTCTAAAAAAACTATTGTCGACCATTGGTGAAAATACTTTTCACGTAATTCCAATTAAAAGAGGTAATATTGATGAAACGAAAATCCAAATATACAATGAAAACAATTTTCGAAAAATTGTAAATGATTTTGAAAAAAATAAAACAGACTTTTACACATACCAATTTAAGAGTGCTAAAGGCCTACAGATAGTACTAAAGGGCATAGATTCATATGTTGAGCCCGAAGAAGTAAAATGTGCACTTCTAGACCAAGGATTTAAGGTAAAAAACGTTACTAATATAATTAACAGAGAAAAGTTCGCCCAACACCTATTTCGCATTGAACTGGAGCCAAATGACATACAATTGAAAAAAAATGAAACCCATCCAATTTATAGCGTAAAGTTTCTGTTACACCGAAAAATCACAGTTGAAGAGCCACGTAAACGTTCAGGTCCTGTACAGTGCCATAATTGCCAAGAATATGGCCATACAAAAACTTACTGCAATTTACCTACAGATTGTGTTATCTGCGGTGAATTGCATGGTACTGCTAGCTGCACTAAGCCAAAAGAACAAGCAGAAAAAAAATGTAGTAATTGTGAAGGTAATCACACCGCTAACTATAGAGGATGCCCTGTATATTCTTTTGTTAAACAGACTATGAGTCAAAAACCTAAGTTAGCTCCAGCCCAACCATTAAACGCGTACTCCGCCTCTTTTGCTCAAGTAAGCCAACCAGTTACTTCACGTGTATCGTATGCCGATGCTGCTAAGGCTAGTTCTAGTCCCTCACAAAATGTTTCACGCAAAATAATTCAGCGAATGCAAACTTTACAACAAATATGACTACCATGATGCAAGAAATGCTGCGAATGCAGAATACACTGCTTCAAGCATTAGCTAACAAACCATGAACATGTTAAAAATATGTTTCTGGAACGCAAACGGTATTCGCCAGCATAAAAATGAACTTGAGCACTTCATCATGGAAAAAAATATTGATATAATGTTGGTCTCTGAAACTCATTTGACTTCAAGGAGCTTATTTAAAATAAATGGTTACACTCTATATGATTCAAAGGACCCGAGGAGGAGAGCATGCGGTGGGTCAGCAATTATAATTAAGTCAAGACTCAAACACTATGTCCTTGATAACATTTGTGAAGAACATCTAAAAGCAACAAATATTTGTGTCGAAAATTTTGTTACAAATTTCGTGATATCATCAATTTCAATTCAATTTTATCATCAGATTCGCAATTACTGAGGATCAATTCGAGGAATTCTACAAATCTCTTGGCCCTTGTTTTGTAGCAGCTGGGGACTACAATGCAAAACATACGTTCTGGGGTTCGCGTCTTATTACACCTAGAGGTCGGGCATTGTTCAACACAATTTAAAAAATGGGCTTGGACGTCATTTCAAGTGGGGAGGCCACTAGGCCAGCTACGGACATACAAAAAATTCCGGATGTTATAGATTTTGGAGTCATGAAAAATATCGGTAGGGAATTAATTCATGTTGAAGCTTCTATAGATCTCTCCTCCGATCACTCTCCCACGATTGTTACAATTTGTAGCCCACTAAGAAGTGACTTCCCTGTCCCATATGTAAAGATGATCAACCGTGTTAATTGGCTGGGGTTCAAAAAATACCTCAGTAGTCATTGTACGGAAAATATTAACCTAAGAACACCAGGTGATATTGAGTCTAACATTGAAAATCTTAACAAAAATATTAAACAGGCTGCTGAACATGCCACTACTTCCCATCCGCAGACTGGGTTTAATATAATTTATTCTACAGACATTGAACGTCTTTTACGTGAGAAAAGGACAGCTAGAAGGGAATGGCAACAGCACAGATCACCCAAAATAAAATTAGATTTAAAGAGTGCACTAGACGACTCCAAGAGCTGCTGGCATATGAAAAAACTGTGTCTTAAAAATTATCTGGAAAATCTTGATGCCACACCTGCATCTAATTACTCCTTGTGGCGAGCTGCTAGAAAGCTTAAACACCCGTTGAATATAGACCACCTCTGCGCACTTCTACCGGAGGTTGGGCCAGAAGCGATACTGAAAAAGGTAACATATTTGTTGAGCATTTAAAATCCGTATTTACCCCAAACACATGTACTGGTGTTGTTGATTTACCAAGTGCAGTAGCGTTACCCTCTCGACCCATAAAATTTAAGACGCGTGATGTTCAGAAACTAATTGCTGAACTCAACCCGAAGAAAGCTCCAGGTATTGATGGAATAAGTAACAACATGCTGATAAACTTGCCCCATATTGCAATTAGAATCCTGTTATTTATTTTTAACGCCATTTTACGACTGGAATATTATCCACAAAGCTGGAAGCTTGCGAAGGTCAAAATGATTCCAAAGCCGGGCACAGACCTTACCAAGGCTGAGTCATACAGGCCAATAAGTCTGCTATCAACAATGTCAAAACTCTTCGAAAAGCTGTTCATGACAAAATTGTCCCCAATTTTAACTGATAGTGGGTGCATCCCAGACCATCAATTTGGTTTTAGAAGTCAGGATAGCACCATTGAACAAACTCATAGATTGGTGCAATTTATAAGAAGAACTTTTGAAGAAAAAATTTATTGTTCTGCCCTGTTTATTGACGT
This sequence comes from Tachina fera, assembly GCA_905220375.1. Classification (NCBI taxonomy): domain Eukaryota; kingdom Metazoa; phylum Arthropoda; class Insecta; order Diptera; family Tachinidae; genus Tachina; species Tachina fera. Next base: position 50,044,794 of record LR999967.1, read on the forward strand.
TTCTCAGGCCTTTGATAAAGTGTGGCATGAAGGCCTTATTTTAAAATTAAAATCATATTTACCAATAAATTTTCTGAATTTATTATTATTCTCGTGGTACCTTCATAGCGAACAGTCGATTAGCGGAATTTTTTTTTACATACCAAACAAACAAAAAATTATACAAAAAATATTCGTAGTACATATTATTCGTAATAGGTACATACCGTCTTTAATAAATAAGCTTTATTGCTTTGATAATATTTTTTACATTGTGGAAATAACAAATACAAAAAAAATTAAACAAAAAAACATAAACCGTGACATTGAGGAATACTCTATACGAGTACCTCAAAAACAGACAAACAATCATAAAGTACAAAAACAAAAAAACCGTAAGCAAAAAAACACAAAAAGTGCCCTTGAGGAATACTCCATATGAGTACCTCAAATACAAAATATTATGAAGTGAGTTCTAACGGCAGAAACGCCTATTTTACTGTGAGTTCTGAAGCTCTTAATGAAAAAATAAAAATAATAAATCTAATGAAAGTTTTTTTTAACGGCAAAGCCAATTTTTCGTCAGAGATCAACTTCGCTTTGTCCAATGACAAATAGTAGTGATTCATTAACATTACAATTGCCTAGTACTTCCTCATATAAGTCATTAATATCATCCCCTTCAGGCTCGTATTCGTCACTAAACAAAGTTATCACTACAGATAACAGTATTTCAAAACCCAAGGTGCAAGTCGGTATGGACAGATATATAACCGTGGTAAAGCGTGGGCGAAGCCCGAATTCTTCAAAAATTTCATCCGCTCCAAAGATGTCTAGAGATAACAGCGCATCCTCAACTAATCGCCAAAACCGTTTTAAAATTTTGCAAGATGAGAACGACAAACCCGATGTATCCTCAAATAAAACATCCAAGCCGCCACCAATCTACTTGAGAGAGAAAAATTCAAATGCCCTTATTAAAAAATTAATTTCGGTCATTGGTGAAAATAAATTCCACATTGTCCCAATAAAACGTGGCAACATCGATGAAACGAAAATTTAAATTTATGATGAAAAGGATTTCCGCAAAATGGTTTCTGAATTTAAAACAAATAAAACAAGCTTCTACACATACCAGCTTAAGAGCGCTAAAGGCCTGCAGATCGTATTGAAGGGCATAGATTCTTATGTTGTCCCTGAAGAAATAAAAGATGCACTTGTCCTCCAGGGATTTAAGGTAAAGAATGTATCAAACATATTTAACAAAGAAAAAGTACCCCAACCCCTATTTCGTGTTGAACTGGAGCCAAATGATATACAGTTGAAAAAAACGAGACTCATCCTATTTATAGCCTTAAATACCTTTTATACAGAAAAATCACAGTTGAAGAGCCACATAAGCGTGCAGGTCCCGTGCAGTGTCATAATTGCCAAGAATATGTCCATACAAAAGCTTACTGCAATTTACCTACAGTGTGTGTTATCTGCGGTGAATTGCACGGTACTGCAAGTTGTACCAAACCAAAAGATCAAGCGGAAAAAATGCAGTAATTATGGAGGTAATCACACCGCTAACTACAGAGGATGTCATGTGTACTCTTTCGTCAAGCAGGCTATGGTGCAAAAACCTAAATTAGTTCCAGCTCAACCATTAAACGCGTACTCCGCCACTTTTGCTCAAGTGAGCCAACCAGTTACTTCACGTGTATCGTATGCCGATGCTGCTAAGGCTAGTTTTATTCCCATACAAAATGTTTCACCGCCAAATAATTCAACGAGTGCAAATTCAAGCTTTAACTTTAGTCGCCTTGAAGCTACTATTGACAATTTGGTGCAAACTATAAATAATTTTACAACAAATATGACTACCATGATGCAAGAAATGCTGAGAATGCAGAATACTCTGCTTCAAGCATTAATTAACAAACCATGAACACGTTAAAAATATGTTTCTGGAACGCAAACGGCATTCGTCAACATAAAAATGAACTTGAGCACTTCCTTACGGAAAAAAATATTGATATAATGTTGGTCTCTGAGACACATTTGACTTCGAGAAGCTTTTTCAAAATAAATGGCTACACTATGTATGATACAAAGGACCCTAGAGGTAGAGCATGCGGTGGATCAGCAATTCTAATAAAGTCAAGACTCAAGCACTATATTCTTGAAAACATTTGTGAAGAACATCTACAAGCAACAAATATCTGCATTGAAAATTTTTGTACAAATTTCGTGATATCTTCAATTTACTCCCCTCCCCGATTTTCAATCACTGAGGACCAATACGAGAAATTCTACAAATCTCTTGGACCTTGTTTCGTAGCAGCTGGCGACTACAATGCTAAGCATACGTTCTGGGGTTCACGTCTAATTACGCCTAGAGGTAGGGCGTTGTTGAACACAATTTCGAAAATGTGTTTGGATGTTATTTCAAGTGGGGAGCCTACTTACTTGGCTGGAATTCAAAAAATATCTTAGTAGTCATTGCACGGAAAATATTACGCTAAAAACACCCAATGATATTGAATCAAACATTGCAAATCTTAACGAGAATATTAAACAAGCTTCTGAACATGCCACTACCTCCCATCCGCATACTGGGTTCAATAAAATTTATTCTACAGACGTTGAACATCTCCTACGTGAAAAATGAAGAGCTAGAAGGGAATGGCAACAGCACAGATCACCTCAACACAAAATCAGATTTAAAGAGTGCACTAAACGACTCCAAGAGTTGCTTGCATCTGAAAAAACTGCATCTTTCAAAAATTATCTGGAAGGCCTTGATGTCACACCAGCATCTAATTACTCTTTGTGGCGCGCTGCTAAAAAGTTTAAAACACCCGTTGAGTTTAAGCCACCTCTGCGCACATCTACCGGAGGTTGGGCAAGAAGCGATACTGAAAAAGGTAACATATTTGCTGAGCATTAAAAATCCGTATTTACACCAAATACATGTACCGGTGTTGCTGATTTGCCGAGTGTAGTTGCTCTAACCCCTCGACCCTTAAAATTTACGATGTGTGATGTACAAAAAATAATTGCCGAACTCAACCCGAAAAAAGCTCCCGGTATGGATGGAATTAGTAATCAGATGCTGATTAAGTTACCTCGTACTGCAATTAGAATCCTGTTATTTATTTTTAATGCCATTTTACGACTGTAGTATTATCCAGACTGCTGGAAGCTTGCCAAGGTTAAAATGATTCCAAAGCCAGGTAAAGATCTTTCCAAGGCTGAGTCATATAGGCCAATAAGTTTACAGTCAACAATGTCAAAGCTTTTTGAAAAGCTACTCATGACAAAATTGTCTTAAATTTTAACTGATAAGGGGTGCATCCCGGACCATCAATTTGGTTTTAGAAGCCAGCATAGCACCATTGAGCAAACGCATAGATTGGTTCAATTCATCAGAAAAACATTTGAGGAAAAGAAGTATTGTTCTGCCGTGTTTATTGATGTTTCTCAGGCATTTGATAAAGTGTGGCATGAAGGCCTGATTTTGAAATTGAAGACATACTTACCAATAAACATTCTAAATCTTTTGGAAAGTTACATTGTTGCACGAAAATTTACAGTTGTGGAAGGACACTTTATGAATATGCCTGAAACTATCTCATCCAGTGTGCCACAGGGGAGTATACTGGGGCCATTTTTATATTTGATTTATACTTGTGATATGCCTGCGAGCAGTAGTATTCACACTTCTACATTTGCCGACGATACCGCCTGCCTCAGTATGCACGAAAACCCTGATGAGGCATCCCGAAAACTCCAGGAACACATTAGCCAGATGGAACTATGGTTAAACTTATAGAGAATTAAGGTAAATGAACAAAAGTGTGTCCATATAACATTTACCTTACGAAGAGATACTTGTTCCCCTATTCGGATTAATAATCAAGTTGTTCCTCAACATTCACATGTGAAATATCTTGGTATACACCTCGATCGACGGCTTACATGGAAACATCACATTGACTATAAGTTAACTCAAATGAAACTAAAATTAACTCAGGTACATTGGCTGATTGGCAGAAATTCAACACTAAGCCTAGACTGCAAACTTTTAATATACAAGTCGCTTTTAAAGCCAATATGGTGTTACGGTATCCAGTTATGGGGCACTGCTTCTGCTTCGAATGTAGAGAGAATTCAACGAAGACAAAACAAAATTTTAAGGTTAATAACATCTGCTCCATGGTACATTAAGAATTCAAATATACATCGTGATTTAAATATGCCACTAGTGACTGAAGAAATTGCAAAATACGCAGTGAAATATCTAACAAAACTCGAGTCACATCCTAATCCGCTTGCTCGTAATATTTTGAACTTTACTGGACACATCCGTTTAAAAAAGAGAGATACAAGGGCTCTAATACTAAACATTCCGAATGAAATTGCTTGAAAATACTTTTTTTTTGCTTATCACTACTTATGTATTATTTACAACTATCACTTAGTTATGTCTGACATTGGTCAGGCCTATTAATTATATATATTTGATTTAAGATTTGAATACTTATTGTTAGTTCATATATGAAGATACAATAAATAAAAAAACATGCAAAAAAAAAATATTTACCAATAAATTTTCTGAATTTATTAGAAAGCTACATAACTACCCGAAAGTTTACGATTGTGGAAGGAGAATTCATGAGTCTGCCCCAATCTATATCATCCGGTGTGCCACAGGGGAGCATACTGAGCCAGTTTTGTATTTGATTTATACTTGTGATATGCCTGTGAGCAGCAATATCCATACATCTACGTTTGCCGATGATACAGCCTTCCTTAGTATGCACAAAAACCCGCACGAGGCTTCCCGATATCTTCAAGAACATATTACACAGTTGGAAATCTGGTTGAACTTATGGAGAAATAAAGTCAATGAACAAAAGTGTGTCCATACAACGTTTACCCTAAGAAGAGATACTTGTTCTCCCATTCGAATCAACAATCAAAATATTCCTCAACATTCCCAAGTGAAATACCTTGGTATACACCTTGATCGAAGACTTACATGGAAACATCATATTGAGTTTAAGCTAACTCAGATGAAACTTAAGTTATCTCAAATTCATTGGTTGATTTGCAGAAATTCAACACTTAGTCTGGACTGCAAACTTTTAATATACAAGTCGCTTTTGAAGCCAATATGGTGTTACAATGTAGAGAGAATTCAACGAAGACAAAACTAAATTTTAAGGTTAATAACATCTGCTCCATGGTATATTAAGAATTCAAATTTGCATCGTGATTTAAGAATCCCACTAGTGGCTGAAGAAATTGCAAGATACGCAGACAAATACTTAACAAAACTCGAGTCACATCCTAATCCGCTTGCTCGTAATATTTTGAATTTTAATGTTCACATCTACCTAAAAAAGAGTTACACAAGGGCTCTTATACTCAACACTCTAGATGGGAATGCTTGAAAATACATTTAATTTTCCTTTTTGATTATCACTACTTTGTATTATTAAAATTATCACTAAGTTTTGGCCGACACTGGTCGGGCTAAATAATTATATTTTATCACTTATTGTTAGTTCATATTTGAAGATACAATAAATAAATATATGTATTAAAAAAAATAAAAAAAAAAATCTTGTCTTGAGTTTGCAATTTAATTAAATTATTTAATTAAATTCTATTTTTATTTTGAGCAAATTGTAAAGCGCGTGAGACGAAGATCGTAAATCAGAGCTTATGAGTATAAAAACAATGCAGTAACTGAAAAAACGTGCTAAAATCAAAATTTTACACTCCAAATTAAATCATTTCAATCTTAATAATATGTTAAATTCAAAACTTCAGTTCTCGTTGTACCTTCATAGTGAATAGTCGATTAGCGGAATTTTTCTTACTTTCTTATTAAACAAACAAAAAATTATACAAAAAAAAATATTCCTAGTGCATATTATTCGTAATAGGTACATACTGATTTTAATAAAAAAGCTTTATGTGCTTTCCTAATATTTTTACATAGTGGAAATAACAAAAACAAAAAAAAAACACAAACAGTGACATTGAGGAATACTCTATACGAGTAACTCAAAAACAAATAAACAATCATAAATTACCAAAATAAAAAAAACCGAAAGCAAAAAACACAAAAAGTGCCCTTGAGGAATACTCTATATGAGTACCTCAAATACAAAATATTATGAAGTGAGTTCTAACGGCAGAAATGCCTATTTTACTGTGAGTTCTGAAGCTCTCAATGAAAATAATACAAATAATAAATCTAATGAAAGTATTTTTTTAACGGTAAATCCAATTTTTCGTCAGTGATCAACTTCGCTTTGTCCAATGCCAAATAGTGATTCACTAACATTACAGTTGCCTAGTACTTCTTCATATAAGTCAGTAATATCATCTCCTTCAGGCTCGTGTTCATCACTTAATAAAGTTATCACTACAGATAAAAGTAGCTCAAAGCCCAAGGTACAAGACCGAATGGACAGATACATAACAGTGGTAAAGCGTGGGCGAAGCCCGAATTCTTCAAAAATTTCATCTGCTCCAAAGATGTCTAAGGATAATAGCGCATAATCTACCAATCGTCAAAATCGTTTTTCATTATTGCAAGTCACCGGCGACAAGCCCGCTGCATCAGCGCAAAAGTCTTTTAAGCCAACACCTATATATTTGAGAGAGAAACATTCTAACGCCCTAATTAAAAAATTAGTCTCGGCCATTGGTGAAAACGCATTTCATGTTATTCCAATAATATTGACGAACTAAAATTCAAATATACGAAGAAAAAAATTTCCGTAAAATAGTGACTGAATTTGAAAAAAATAAAACAAGTTTTCATACGTACCAGCTTAAGAGTGCCAAAGGTATGCAGATTGTATTGAAGGGTATTGACTCTTATGTTAATCCCGAAGAAGTAAAAGATGCACTCATGATACAAGGATTTAAGGTTAAAAATGTTACCAACATAATCAATAGGGAGAAGATCCCCCAGTCTTTATTTCGTGTTGAATTGGAGCCGAATGATATACAGCTGAAAAAAAACGAGACACACCCAATTTATAGCCTAAAATACCTCTTATACCGAAAAATCACAGTTGAAGAGCCACATAAGCGATCAGGTCCCGTACAGTTCCATAATTGCCAAGAATATGGCTACACAAAAACATACTGTAAATTACCCACTGTTTGTGTTGTGTGCGGCGAATTACACGGCACTGCTAGTTGCAATAAGCCAAAAGATCAAAGTGATAAAAAGTGCAGTAATTGTGGAGGTAATCACACCGCTAACTACAGAGGTTGTCCTGTGTACTCTTTTGTCAAACAGACTTTGGGGCAAAAACCCAAATTAGCTCCATCTCAATCAGAAAACGCTTACTCCGCCACTTTTGCGCAAATGAGCCAACCAGTTACTTCCCGTGTATCGTATGCCGATGCTGCTAAAACAAATTCTATTCCCCCACAAAATGTTCCACCTCCAAATAATTCATCGAATGCAAACTCAAACTTTAACTTTAGTCGCCTTGAAGCTACTGAAGAGTTATTTAGATGGATTTATAAGAAAATGTTTTAAATAGTTTTTATTTTATTTTTACATAAAGTTTTTTATTGATTTCAAATTATATCAAGTAATGAAAATATTTTTAATATTGAATAACAAAAATATGAAAACTAACTATGATAAATAAATTTTATAAAAATTAGCAAGTTGAAAATACTGTGGCTCACCACAATACCCCCTTCTCAAAGTTCAAATATTAGTTTGAAAACGTACTTTTTTAATACATAACTGCTCATTTGCAATATAGGCTGGCTTAATTCTATCTATGGAAACAGCTTTTTCTTTTCCATTGAAAATAATCTTGAAGTATTTCTTATCTTTTTTTACAACCTCATAAGGGCCAGAATAAGGGGCTTGCAGTGGAGATTTAACACCATCAATTTTAACAAAAACGCGTGTGCAAGTTTGCAAGTCCTTGAAAATAAATGTTTTATCTTTGCTATGATTTGTTCCAGGAACTGCTTTAAGATTTGTAAAATGTTCACGAATTTTGTAATAAAACTTGAATGTGATTTTACACAAGACGTGTTATTAAAAATTTCACCAGGTAGACGAATCGAAGTTCCGTATACCAACTCTGCGCTACATAAACCAATATCTTCTTTAATAGTATTTCTTAATCCAAGAAGTATTGTTGGTATAGTATCAGTCCAATTTGAATTTTTGTGGCACTTAATAGCAGATTTTAGCGTTCTGTGGAATCTTTCAATCAAACCATTTGAACTAGAATGATAAGCTGTAGTTCTAATATGTTTTATTCCGAGGAATCTAGACAATTTGTTGAATAACTCAGACTCAAATTGGCGTCCTTGATCGCTAGATATTCTTAAAGGAACTCCAAATCTGCAAATCCATTGTTCGAAGAATGCTTTGGCTACTGTTTCTGCTTTAATATTCTCTAAAAAAATTACTTCGGGCCATCTGGTAAATCTGTCTATGCAAGTAAGGCAATATTGAAATCCATTTGATGAAGGCATTGGCCCAACAATATCAATGTTAACATGCTCAAATCTATAATCTGGACTTACATAATTGCCTATTGGACTTTTGTAATACCTTGTAACTTTTGATTTTTGACAATCAATACAATTTCTGGTCCAAAGTTGAATATCTTTATTAATACCCGGCCATAAAAATCTCTTTGTTATCAATTTCGTAGAAGCCCTGATGCCCGGATGTGATAAGCCATGAAGGTTGGAGAATATCTGTTTACGTAAAGACCTTGTTATGTAGGGTCGAACCAATTCATAGGACCTATCGCAAAAAATTTCAACTGAACTGTTAGGAACTTTAACTTTCAATAGATTCATTACGGAAGGGTTTTGTAGTAAATCATCCAATTCCTTATCACAATTTTGATGCTGATTGATCTGCTTTGCTGATATGGTAGATGGTAGTTCAATTGTTAATATTCGCGATAATGCATCTGCTACTACATTTTCTTTTCCAGCAATGTAAATTATATCAGTAGAAAATTGACTTATAAAATCAAGATATCGAAAGTGCCTTGGTGTACAAGAATCAATTTTTTTAGACAAACAGTATATAAGAGGCTTATGATCAGTATAAATTTTAAAGTTACGTCCTTCTATTAAACAACGAAAATGTTTTATACTTTCATAAATTTCTAGCAGCTCTCTATCATATGCACTATATTTTGTCTGCGCTTTGGACAGTTTTTTAGAAAAAAATTGCAAGTGGTAATTGAGTTTTTAAATCCACATCTAACTGCTGTAAAACTGAACTGATACACGTATTAGAAGCGTCAACATGAGTAGAAAGTTGTGCTGATAATGACGGGTGAAAAAGTAGTGTACAATCAATTAACAATTTTTTAACTTATAAAATGAACTAGATTGAGCTTCTGTCCATATCAGTTTTTGATTTTTCTTTGGATTGCCTTTTTGAAATTCGTTTAGAGGTGCTTGTAATTCTGCAAAATGTGGTATAGAAGATCGATCATAATTTAACATACCTAGAAATCTCCGAAGCGATGTTATATTTTCTGGTCTAGGATACTTAATAATAGCTTCTACTTTTGAACTTGATGGTTTAATTCCTGTTGGTGTAATCAAGTAACCCAAAAACGTGATGTTCTTCTTGCCAAACTCGCAGTTTTGTGGATTAATAACTAATCCATATTTACTGAGGCGTTCAAATAATATTCGTAGATGCTATAAATGTTCTTCTTCTGTACATGATGCAATTAAGAAATCATCAATATAAGGAAAAACGAAATCTAATCCTTCAACAACTTGGTGTATAAAGCGTTGACAAGTTTGTGCAGCATTTTTCAGTCCAAACGGCATACGTAAATATTCAAATAAACCGAAAGGTGTTATTGCCGCGGTTTTTTCGATGTCAGCTTCAGCCATGGGAATTTGGTGAAAAGCTTTAATGAGATTTATTTTCGAAAAAAAATTTGAACGGTGCAAAATATTTTGAGTCTTTTATATTTGGAATCGGGTATTTGTCTGAAACGGTGTATTTATTTAAACGCTATATAGACTATAGGTCTCCGCAAGCCCGCCATGAACCATCCTGTTTTTTAACCATATGTAAGGCACTTGCCCAAGGACTTTTTGAGTGACGTATTATGCCCAATTGCAGTAAAAGGTCAAACTCTTCTTTTGCTTCTTGTAGCTTTATTGGATCTAGGCGCCTAACCTTGCAACTGAGTGGGTGACAGTTTGTAATTATGTTATGTTTAATAGTTGATTGTTCTGTAGACTTTGTATTGAAATCCTTCGTTATTGTTGGAAAATCCCTTAAAAGTTTACAGTATTTGCTTTCTATTTCAAAAGTTCTAACAGATATATTCCGTGAGTTATTTAAAAAACATTTTGAGTAATTATTGTTACAAATATCAATAAATTTTTTGTTTCTTATATCTATAATAAGACCAAAATTTTCAATAAAATCGTTGCCTAAAATAGGAACATCAACATCTGCGATGATAAATTTCCATCTAAATACTCTTTTTAAATTCAAGTTTAGGTCCAAAACCTTTTCACCAAAGGTATTAATTCTTGAACCATTTGCAGCATACAATAGTTTTTCAGACTGTCATTTTGCATTTTGTTGGTAACACTGACACATCAGCACCAGTGTCTATTAAAAAATTTATATATGTAATTGGGTCTCTAATAAATAATCGACGACTTTGTACAACAGCACTAATATCACCCGTCGCCTTTAGTGATTGGCTTCCATGTTTTCCGAATAATTACATGGAGTAATACACCGAGTGGCTTTTTCTTTGTAACGACGGTGATAGAAACAAATTTTGTTATTTATATCTGTACGTGGAGAAGTACTACGAAATCTTGTTTTGTTGGATGAAGTTAAGAGTTGGATAAGTGTGTCCAACTTGTTTTCTATGCTGGATAATGTACTAGAATTATCTGAGCTGCTTACCTTAGTAATGAAGTTTCTTGGAGGAACTATCATGTTGTCAGCTATATCCAATAATTTTTCCAGTGTCGTTATTTTTTGTAGTCCTCTTAAAGTCTGCTCTAACTCGTTAGGAAGTTTATTTAACCAAAGCTTGAAAATAACCTCATCGGTTATTGGATTGCAGCCTATATCTCTCATTTCATTAAAAAGACAACTGGATTTTTTATTTCCTAGGAAAAGCTCATCAAATAGTCGATTTATCTTAGATTCTTGAGATTCTTGGTATAAATTCAAAAGTTTAACTTTAAGAAAATTATATTTGTTATCAATAGGTGGATTTCTTATGACGCTTGAAATTTTTTCTATGATAGATAAATCTAGCGAATCGAGAACTTTTGCATATTTGATATTATCAGAGTGAATTGAAAAGTTTTTAAATTTTTCGTCAGCAGTAAGAAACCACAAATCCGGATTTTGTGTCCAAAATTGTGAAAGTATCAGTTTATTTGCTTTCTTATACTCAGTCAGAAAATTGAGAAGGCTCCTGAATATTTGCAGGACTTGTCGATGGTAAATCTGCAGACGAAGCACTTGCTTCCAAAAACTGGTTAAACTTAGCTTCCATTGAGACCATAAATAGGTCACTTTTTCAATAATTCCTAATTCTGCATTATAAACCGATGCGCATTCCATACCTTGTAACTCAGATGAAAGATCATAATTTCTCGGATCTTCAGATAGCAGAGTGTCCATTATATTTGTTTCAATTCTCAATATTTTATCGGCTTTACTACCACTCAGAGGTAAATTTCATTTTTTTAAGAGGAATGTAATTTCTTCGTTATTTAAATCCGTGGTGGTTTTCATGTTTTATATTTCGGGGTCACCAATGAAGAGTTATTTAGATGGATTTATAAGAAAATGTTTTAAATAGTTTTTATTTTATTTTTACCTAAAGTTTTTTATTGATTTCAAATTATATCAAGTAATGAAAATATTTTTAATATTGAATAACAAAAATATGAAAACTAACTATGATAAATAAATTTTATAAAAATTAGCAAGTTGAAAATACTGTGGCAATACTGTGGTACAAACTATAAATTATTTTACAACAAATATGACTACCATGATGCAAGAAATGCTGAGAATGCAGAATACTCTGCTTCAAGCATTAATTAACAAGCCATGAACACGTTAAAAATATGTTTCTGGAACGCATACGGCATTCGCCAACATAAAAATGAACTTGAGCACTTCCTTACGGAAAACAATATTGATATAATGTTGGTCTCTGAGACACTTCAAAAAGCTTTTTCAAAATAAATGGCTACACTATGCATGATACAAAGGGCCCTAGATGGAGAGCATGCGGTGGATCTGCAATTCTAATTAAGTCAAGGCTCAAGCACTATATCCTTGACAACGTTGGTGAAGAATATATGCAAGCCACGAATATTTTTGTCGACAATTTTTGTTCTAATTTCGTGATATCATCAATTTACTCACCTCCCAGATTTTCAGTTACCGAAGATCAGTATGAGAAGTTCTACAAATCGCTTGGATCTTGTTTCGTGGCAGCTGGAGACTACAATGCAAAGCATACGTACTGGGGGTCGCGCTTTATAACACCTAGAGGTCGAGCTTTGTTTAATACAATTTCAAAAATGGGCTTATATGTTATTTCGAGTGGGGAGCCCACTTACTGGCCTTCCGGATGTTATTGATTTCGGCGTAATGAAAAATATTTCTAGGGATTTAATTAATGTTGAAACTTCTCTAGATCTCTCCTCCGATCAGTCCCCCACTATCGTTACAATTTGTAACCCACTAAGAATTGACTTACCTCGCCCATATATGAAAATGACCAATCGTGTTAATTGGCTGGGATTCAAAAAATATCTTAGTAGTCATTGCACGGAAAATATTGCGCTAAGAACACCCAATGACATTGAAACTAACATTACCAATCTTAACGAAATTATTAAACAGGCTGCTGAACTTGCCACTACATCCCATCCGCAGTCTGGGTTTAATAAAATTTATTCCAGGGATATTGAACATCTCGTGTTTGAAAAAGAAGAGCTAGAAGGGAATGGCAAGAGCACAGATCACCCCAACATAAACTCAGACTTAAAGAATGTTCTAAACCACTTCAAGAGTTGCTTGCATCTGAAAAAACTGCATCTCTTAAAAATTATTGAGAAGGCATTGATGTCACACCAGCATCTAATTACTCTTTTTGGCGCGCTGCTAAAAAGCTTAAAACACTCGTTGAGTTTAAGCCATCTCTGCGCACATCTACCGGAGGATGGGCAAGAAGCGATACGGAAAAATGTAAAATATTTGCTGAGCATTTAAAATCCGTATTTATTACCCCAAATACATGTACTGGTGTTGCTGATTTGCCGAGTGTAGCTGCTCTACCCCGTCGAGCCTTAAAGTTTAAGATGCGTGATGTACATAGAGTAATTGCTGAACTCAAGCCAAAGAAAGCTCCAGGTATTGATGGAATTAGTAACAAGATGCTGATGAATTTGCCGCATATTGCAATAAGAATCTTGCTGTTTATTTCTAATGCCATATTACGACTGGAGTATTATCCACAACTCTGGAAGCTTGCAAAAATCAAAATGATTCCAAAGCCGGGTAAAGATCTTGCTAAAGCTGAGTCATATAGGCCAATTAGTTTGCTGTCAACTATGTCAAAACTTTTCAAAAAGCTGCTCATGACAAAATTGTCTCCAATTTTAACTGATAGTGGGTGCATCCCAGACCACCAATGTGGTTTTAGAAGTCAGCATAGCACCATTGAACAAACTCATAGATTGGTTCAATTTATAAGAAAAACATTTGAGGAAAAGAAGTATTGTTTTGTCCTGCTTATTGACGTTTCTCAGGCATTTGATAAAGTGTGGCATGAAGGTCTAATTCTAAAATTAAAATCATATCTACCAATCAATTTAGTGAATTTATTAGAAAGTTACATTACTACCCGGAAGTTCACGGTTGTGGAAGGAGAATTCATGAGTGTGCCCGAATCTATATCATCCGGTGTGCCACAGGGGAGCATACTGGGGCCAGTTTTGTATTTGATCTATACTTGTGATATGCCTTTGAGCAGCAATATCCATACATCTACGTTTGCCGATGATACAGCCTGCCTTAGTATGCATGAAGACCCTCACGAGGCTTCCCGATATTTACAAGAACGACAGTGGTCGGTTATAATAATTATATTTTAGATTTAAGATTTGAATACTTATTGTTAGTTCATATTTGAAGATACAATAAATAAAAACATGTATTAAAAAAAAAAAAAAACTTCTTCAAAAATCTTAATTGCTATTAAGATTATAATCGCTGTGCATACCCTAGTCCACATGTTCCATTTTCGTTAGCTCAACAACAATTCTCATAATGCTATCCATATTTATTTTTCATTGTTTTCAAGCTGCTTGTTATCTCCAAATATGTTTGAATATTGATGAGCTTTTATTTGTCTTCATCAGAAACAATATGAAAGCATCTTTTTAAGAAACTATGTATATCATTTAATATCAGCCTAACTATTTAGTATGACTACATGAGTGCACTAAATGATTACGAGTAACCATTAGTGTTGAAAGTTTCGTTATTTAATTTTCTGTCAAACATTTTGCGATTGATTTGGGTTCCTTTCTTTCTATTGGTGCAGCTCATGTATTTAGCTAGCTCACATTGTATTGTTAATAATTATCGAAAGTTTCCAGAAGGTCGTAAAAGGCCAACTGTACATATAACTATAGTGGAAAAATTATAAAACGGTTCTATAGTGTGTCTAACTTATTTGTTTTTCGGACATAGATCACACTCTAAATCGTACTTTTTGCCATTTTTTACATATTTTTCCATATGTACTTTTGTTTCAATTTGATTAAAGTTTTTCTTACTCCGAAATGTCCTCTGCATGGTGTGCTGTGATACAATTTAAATAATTAAATTAAAATAATTTAAATAATTAAATCATTAATTTTCCCCGTTTTCATCTGTTAGTCTTTGAGTATTACTATATAACATTATTTTAACATCATTTTCTTTGCACGTGTCTAACTTTTCTTTAAACTTTTTATACTTATTTTCTTAAATATTTTGGCACCTTTTTATATTACAAATCTTACATAATTCGTTCTGCCCAAAACAGAAGGTAGTTTCTCTAATATATTATCAATATCATCGGATGCGGATTTCATTTTCAGCTTTTATTTTCTTCTTTCTCTATATTCTTATTTTCTTTTCTTGCAAGTTTTATATCAGGCCCATTAGGACTTGTATTACCATTTTTATTTTTCTTAAGTTTACTTTTGTTCTTTTAATTTTTTCTGTACTTTTTATTTATGTTTTTATTATCACCAGCGAGCTTTTCTCACTTTCATAGTTTTATTAGGATTCATTTCTTTTAATATATCTGAGTCCAATTGTATCAACGACAATACATCTGCGTTAGTGTTATTTCTTCATCTTTGGAACTATTCTTGTTAATTTAGAACTTGGATTTGTATGTGAATGTAATGACAATACACTTTCTACTATCTATGTAAGGTCTCAAAAATTTTATCTTAGTATAACTATCAGTGTTATTGGTTTTTCGTTTAATTTGTTCAATTTCTTCTGTAAAATTTCCAAAATCTTGTAACCAATTTGTATAAATCATTTAATCTTTTAATATTCTAGTTTTAATGCAACTCCATATTTTTTATTTATCGTTATAAGAATTTATTTTGTTTTCATTATTTCAAACTAAGTTTTTTTCTTTTTTATACAATTTAGTTAATATTACTTAACAGAATTAAAAAGTTTTTTATTTATTTTATTTTTTCTTTATTATTACTTTTTTATTTCTATTCTTGCAATTCGACATTATTATATGTTTGTATTTCAGTTTGTAGTTTACATTTTTATAAGTCAATAGTTCTTACGTGGGGCATTGTTAAGTTAAATAGACTTGTAAAATATTCTGTATAACATTTTTAAGTTAAGCATTTTTTACATGTGACGTTTTTTAAATAAGATGCACATTAAAATTTTGTTTTGTTTTTTGTTGTTAATACATGTATTTATTTATTTTATCTTCAAATATGAACTAACAATAACGGCCCTATGTATAAGCAAAAGTTGGCATGAAGTTAGCATAAGTGGCAAAATTTAACATGATCTGGAAGAGTTTTGCCATGAAACTTCACATTGATAAACATGCTAGGACTTAGAGGTGGATTAAGATTATGTAATTCGACCATTCTTAATGTCAAATTGTATAGAGGAACTCGTTAACACCTAATTCAATTTCGTCACTTATGCTAACTTCATGCCAATTTTTGCTAATACATAGGGCCGTAAGTGTTCAAATCTTAAATCCACAACATAAATATTAGGCCCGATCACTGTCGGACAAAAACTTGTTAATAGTTATTAATAATACATACATAATTCACTACTAATTAGTCAAAAAAGGGGAAAAAATATTTTCAAATAGTCCCATCTGGAATGT
Organism: Tachina fera; assembly: GCA_905220375.1. Lineage (NCBI taxonomy): Eukaryota > Metazoa > Arthropoda > Insecta > Diptera > Tachinidae > Tachina > Tachina fera. Next base: position 50,061,245 of record LR999967.1, read on the forward strand.
TAGTATAAGAGCCCGTGTGTTTCTCTTTTTTAGGCGGATGTGTCCAGTAAAGTTCAAAATATTACGAGCAAGTGAATTGGGATGTGATTCGAGTTTTCTTAAATATTTGCCTGCAATTTTATTTGCAATTTCTTCAATCACTAGTGGAATATTTAAATCACGATATATATTAGAATATTTGATGTATTAACCATAAAATTTAGTTTTGTTTCGTTGGATTCTCTCGACGTTGAAGCAATGCCCCATAACTGAATTCCGTATTGGCTTCAAAAGCGACTTGTATAGTAAAAGTTTGCAGGCGCTCAGTCTTGAATTTCTGCCAATCATCCAATATATTTGAGTTCACTTAAGTTTCATCTGAGGTAATTTAGAGTCAATATGATGTGTTTTGAATCATTTTTAAACAGCCCTCGTACCCATGCATTGCACTAATTTGTTGACGCAGCAGTAGCCAGTTCATTCACTTGGTTTCTTTGCGCTGACAAATTGTGCAATATAGATATGTTGTATTGGGTCAAAAGCTAAATAATATTTATGAAATAAGTTATTGTCTAGTTAGCATAAGAAAAAGAATTGTAAGTAAAATATTGTAGAAATATACCAATGTATTTTTTGTATAAATAGCTTATAGAAAATAAAAGTAAGCAGTCAGTTCGCAATGACAGTTGTAAGCGTTTTAACTAAAATAAAGAAACCTGCGATTCCCAAGGGACCCTCCAGGTTATAAATAAAAAATACACTATAACATAATTTAGCGCAGCCGGTAAAGCTTTGCATGCTATTATTCCTTTTTTTTCTGGCTTGGAAAGTTTCTGTTGGTACAGTTTTTATAGCTCGCCTTAGAAGCAGTAAAAAGCAAGTGCTTTCGGTTTAGTGGCCACAAATTGATCCTTGCTACCATGTAATTTCGTCTGTTTCTGACTTGGAAAGTCTCTGTTGGTACAGCTTTTATAGTTCGCCTTAGAGGCTGTGAAAAGAAAGTGCAGTCGACTTTGTGGACGCATATAGATTCTTATTACCATAATAATACAATAAAAATAAAAGTGCATTTCTCAATCAGATTAAAAAAACCTTGCACTGTAGAAAATTTCTTTGTTTGTGTATTTATAAATTTTTCTGGCACGAAAAACTACAAGTCCGGGTTTGGTCAAATCATAAGGATGGTAAGTATAAATTTAATTAAATGGACAAACCACAAAAACAAACGGACAAACTAATACTACAATTAAATGACTACAACATTAATGTTGGTAGTCTTCAAGTGCACGTATGGTCGGAATTGAAAGCCTTTAATTCTAATAGAACATTCCTAGATACTCATAAAGAAATTGTAAGGAATAACAAATTTACTAAGTTAGAAGAAGTAGGGTATATACTTGGAGTCATAAGTAAATTAAACGGAAATAAGTCAAAGGAACTCGGAAAGCGCATCGAAGAGTTAGAAATTCGAGATTAGGTTTGAAGAAATTTAGCAAACAACTAAAAAGTGATATAGATTATACAAATGAGTTGTTAGAACAGCAGGTAAAAGAGAACGAAGAACTAAGACTACAGTTACGACAGAAAGGACTGAGTGAGAAGGAGATTGAAAAACACTTAAAATTAAAATACTTGATTAGCGAAAAGGACAACTCGATACAAAGATTATCGGTAGCATTGTCAAACGCAAAGAGAGAACTAAATATTGCCTACAGATCTCGTTCATCAACTCCTTCAATTAGTTTGCCAGAAAAATCCACTGCCACGGACTTATCTCATACTACCCAAAGAATTCCATCAGTAGAAATCCATACACAACAACAAAGAAGACACGAATACAATAGAACATAATAAAAACTTTCTCAAGGAGGGAGAAGGAAATAACTTATTGAATAAAGTGAAAAATCAAACGCGAAAAAAAACTGTCAACAGAGGATACTCAACAGATACTATAAAAAGAAAACTAGCAGATTTAGCAGAATACGAGAAGGAATTTAAAGAACTGAGGCTAGAAGAAGTTCAGCTTAAAGAAGAATTTTATAAGTACCTACAAGAAGCTAGGAATTCACTAAAGAAGTACCCACTATCCCCTATAATCACCGAAGAAGATTCCAGTAATATAAATACAAAAGCATACAAGATGCCTGCAATATCGACAATTACCAAAATAGTAAACAATATAGTCCCCACATTTTTCGGCACCGAAGGACCAGATTTAACATCGGAAGTGTTTTGATTCATTCAAGTGTTGTGATTCAATAAAACGGGTGTATTTGAAGAGGAAAACTTTAGATCGAATAAGAGAACTCATAGTTTCGTGCAAGCAAGGAAATCAAGAGTCAGCAAGCAGATTTGGTAATCGACTTGGAACTCTACTAAATGAAGCCGGGAGTCTAGTAACAAATGAATGGAGTGAAGAAGGCAACAGAAAAACGATACTGGAAGACTTCAAAAGAATAGCAGTAAGAAGTTTTATCAAAGGTCTTAGGGACCAGGCATTAAGGACTAGGCTTATTGGCCAAGAAAGCGTGGGCTTACAGAAACTAACTCAAATAGTAGAGGAAGCTGAACAACTTTTTGGAGAAAACCACATCGCAATAAACACTATTACCCTGACTACTCAATGCAGTTTCTGTAAGCAACAAGGTCACAACAGAACAAATTGTGAACAGAGGCTTAACACTCCATATTGCATTAAATCTGGAGACTATCGGCATGAAATTGGGCCAAAATGTGAATCAAACCGAGACACTAGAGTTGACAAGTGTGATTATTGCAATAATAAAGGACATAAGGAAATAGAATGCAGAAAACGTTTAAGAGCATTATTCTGCAGGATATGCAGAACGTCCGGACACGGAGAAAATCAGTTCTGTAGAAAACCACAGCAAAGATATTCAGGCAACCCAAGCACACCGCTAAACACAAACTGGCAACCACCTAACGATAATTACTTCAGAAGAAATGACAATGACCAAAGGCAACAACACAATAGCACGCAAAGTGGTCAACAGTCTACAACACAAAGATCCATCCATGCCAACATGAATCAAGTATACCATGGAAGTGGGAGAAATGAACCACCGAAATGCTATAATTGTAATGAAACGGGACATCTAAGAACTAAATGCCCAGCACGAAATTCGGGAAACTCGCGGCGGCACAGCCAAAACTCATGGACTGGGATGCCGACAATTCATGGATACACGAAACAATTGAAAGGAAATCAGCAAACGAAACTTTATTAAACCAAGTGAGGGTAGCAATCAAAAGGACTGAAAAGAAAATACATTGGCATAAAAACATTCATACGTATATACCGGAAAATTATACAGAAATAAATTATTCTAACTGCAGGTCTGAGTTGAAAAAGAATAGAATCTGCAAGGTGGTAACATTGGAAAAGAGAAAAATGACGCATTTATTGATTTTCCATGCAGTGAAGCACTGGGCAAAAACTTATCCTTACTGGTAGATACAGGAGCAGACACCACATTAGTAAAAGCTATATCTTTAGCACCACACGTGGAGATAGACTCAAGCAATCAAAAGGACTTGTCAGGCGCATTTGGGGGAAATATTACAACGAAAGAAACTATAGCTGCACAACATGCATGCGTAAAAGTACTTGCAGTACAGATGCATGTAGCACCAGAAGGTAGCCGACTTCCAGCAGATGGATTACTCGGTAGAAATGTATTATGGAACAGGACTGTTACCGATGCAAATAACAAAAATATTAAATTTTTTAATAATAAGGAAGAAATAGCTTCCTTACCGCTGACTACAGAAGGAAAAACCCCCGGGTGTATATAGCCGGAAATTTATCTATCAAGGCGCGTTTCCAGGCATTAATATCGGTCGTAGTTACAACTGCTAAAGGAGAAATTATAGTAAATAAATTGGAAATTTTGCCAGGGATTTTTGTGGGTGAAACTTTAACAACTGTCAAGAAGGGCACCGCATTTGTGCCCATTTTAAACACCAATGACTCTACAATAAATATCAATGAAATAATAGGTTTGAGCTATGAGAACTCGAAAAACTACACACTAAAAGTGACATCAGTCATAAATACAATAGGAACTACTGATAAAGCAGTAAGAAGTAAGTTACTTATTAAAACAGTACCGTTGAGCTCAGATTTGAACCCGGAAGAACGTGCTTCGATCGAAAATATTTTGAATTCATACGACGATGTGTTTCAACTTCCCGGAGACAGTCTTACGTACACCAGTGTACTTAAACACAAAATACCAACTGATCCCTGTCAACCCCCAATAAATACTAAGTAGTGTAGGCTACCTGAGGTCCATCGAAATGAGATTAATAGGCAAGTGGGCCAGATGATCAAAGATGGAATAATATCTTCCATCACTTCCCCTTGGAATTCACTAATCCTTCTAGTACCCAAAAAGGCGGGAATGGATGGAAAGAAAAAATGGCGTTTGGTGGTCGACTTCAGAAAATTAAATGACGCTACTATAAAACAAGTTTTTCCCATACCACGGATTGACGAGATCCTGGACCAGCTGGGATGCAGCAGATACTTTTCGACTCTCGATCTAGCAAGCTGGTACCATCAAGTTTTGGTGGACCCAAGCTATAGACAGAAAACGGCATCCAGTACGAATTTGGGCCATTTCGAGTTCAATCGTATGCCTTTTGGTTTAACAGGAGCACCAGCCACTTTTCAGAGAATCATGAATTCAATATTAACCGGCCTACAGGGTATCGACTGTTTTGTATATTTCGACGATATAGTAATATACGGAAGAAATCTGGAGGACCACCAGATACGATTAAAGCGAGTACTAGATGTCTTAAGAAGGTATAATCTCAAGTTACACCCCAAAAAGTGTCAGTTTCTCCAAAGGGAGGTAGTTTATCTAGGTCACCAATGTTCAGAAAAGAGAGTATTACCAGATCCCAGTAAGACAAGAGCAGTGAAGGACATACCGCCGCCCAAAAATATCAAAGAACTACAAGCATTTCTGGGACTGGTTAACTATTATAGGAAGTTTATACCAAACTCCTCAGACATAGCACTACCACTTAACAAATTATTAAGAAAGGACGTGAAATTGGAATGGACTCAGCAGTGCCAACAAGCCATGGACAAACTAAAGGCAGCAGTTGCAAATCCCCCTCTACTACAATACCCTGATTTTACAAAACCATTTATTCTTACCACTGATGCTAGTAATGAAGCCTTAGGAGCTATTCTTTCTCAAGGAGAGCCAAGTAGTGATTTACCAATTTACTTCGCGAGCAGATTACTAAGCGCCACAGAAAAGCGATATTCAACAATACAGAAGGAACTACTTGCCATCGTATGGGCAGTAAAGACGTTTAAACCTTATTTGCTAGGCCGACCCTTTACGGTCTTCACAGACCACAAGCCCTTAAAAGGCATTGCGAATCTTAAGAATCAGAAAGGCAGATTAGGCCGCCTAAGACTTAAACTACTGGAATACGACTTTGAAATACGTTATAAGCCGGGGAAAAGCAATCAGAACGCGTATGCTCTGAGTCGTTTCCCACTAGAAGAAGTAAACATAGGAGCAGTAACTAGAGCAAAAGCAAGACAGCTACAACTCGAATAAGAGAAGTGAATCACAAACCGATGAGATGGATGAGAACGAAGATATGGAACAGGAAGACACTGCAGTGTGTTTAACTAATAAAGAAGATATTAAGAGAGTAATAAAGGCATTCCACGATACACCTTTGGGAGGACACCAAGGGCCACTGAAAACATACCATCGCATTAGAAATCAGTATAAGTGGTATGGTATGCAGCGACAAATTAAAAACTATGTTGCTACCTGTAAACTTTGCCAACGAAACAAAAGTTCAAAAGTAGAAAGAATGCCGATAATTTTAACAAAAATACCGAGTAGAACATTTAAAAGACTTTACATGGATATTGTTGGGCCGTTGCCAGAATCTGCTAGGGGCAATAAATATATCATTACATTTTTGGACGATTTCTCTAAATTCCTAGCATGTGCAGCCGTCTCGGACATGGAAGCAACCACGGTGGCAAAAGACTTCTTCAATGAAATAATTTCTCGTTTTTTCATACCCAAGGTTTTGGTGACTGATAATTGTACAAATTTTACTTCGAAGCTATTTAGAGAAGTTTGTAAGCTGTTAGGAACAAAAAATATTAACACTACCCCATATCACCCCTAATCCAATGGATCATTGGAAAGAACTCATAGACCTTTGGCAGAGTATTTGAGAAGTTTCGTTAAGATGGATGGCACTAATTGGGATGAATGGTTACATCATGCTATGCATGTACACAATAAAACGAGGCATATGTCTACCAATTAAACACCTAATAGAATCCTATATGGATTCGAGTTTTAAGTACCTATTAAACTAAAAGAAAAACCGTCATCCGTATATAATGCAGATAATTTTAGTAAGATCTTAAAATACCAGATACAACGAAGCAATCAACTAGTGAAACAAGTTCAAGATCAAGCCAAGGCCAACTCTAAGAAACATTACGACAAGGGGACAAAGACAAGGACATTCAAGGTAGGACAACAAGTTTGGCTGAAAAACCAAGGATGAAACAACAAATTCTCACCCATTTGGTTAGGACCTAACGAAGTTTTACAAGTCCCAACACCTGTAAATGTTAAGTTAAAAATTAGAAATTCCGAGAAGGTGTACCATAACAATTTGGTAAAACCATGTGTAGGTTAATTATTTAGGTGTCTTAATAGTGGTAAACCCCCAGAAGGTAGAAAAAAAGAGACCTGAACACGATAAGAGAAAAAACGTCTGACAATCCAGTAGACAAAATACGTATAACAAGAAAATGAAAACTCTAAAACCAAAACAACTAGAGATAATAGCTAATCAGAAATAGTTCAGAATTAGTTCAAGGAAGAGACCTATCACTTATTTCCAACCTTAGTGAACTTTGGTTCGACACCAAATGTTCAAGCCGAAATAGAAGTGCAAGGCAATATAACAATAATAATGAAGAAAAGGAAAAATAAGATACAAAAAATACACATGCAGGCGCACATAAGACGAAATAGAGAATAAAATAAGAATATAAATAAATGAGGAGGATATTCAAGCTCCAAGGAAAACCTGTCACTCCATTTCCAACCTTAGTGAACTTTGGCTTGAAACCAAATGTTCAAGGCGAGATGGAAGTACAACATGATATAACAATAATAACAAGAAAGAAGAAAATTAAGATATAAATCACACATATGCAGGCGCATATAAAAGAAACTAAATTCAGTGAAGTGCGACTTTGAGCCGCGCACGAAGGCTTCCGTACGGGCACGAGATATGTAATTCAATACGAACAATATAAACTATAGTTTTGGAATTTTTTCGGTTTTAAGCGTTTTTTTTAGTTTGGGGGTTTTTTGAATTTTTTGGTGCTTTCTGAGTTTTGGCACTTTTTTCACGTTTTGGCGATTTGTTTTTGATGTTTGAAGATTTTTAATTTTGGCGATTTTTATTATTTTGGGGTTTTTTTATTTTGGCGACTTTTTTAATTTAGGCGTTTTTTTCATATAGGTGATTTTTTTTCGTTTTGGCGATTTTTTTTAGTTTTGGCACATTTTTTTCGTTTTGAGGATTTTTTTCGGTAAACGCCAAATTATTTGAAATTTTTGGCGATTTTTTTTTAAATTTGGCGATTTTTTTTTTAATTTTGGCGATTATTTTTCATTTTGGCGATTTTTTTTCATATAAACAATTATTTTGGTTTTGGCGCATTATTCACGTTTTGGCAATTTTTTCGGTTTTTGGCGTTTTTTTCATATTAGCGATTTATTTTCATTTAAACGATTTTTTCGAATTTGGCGATTTATTTTAGTGCAAGAATTTTTTGTTAATTTTGTCGATTTTTTTCGATTTGGCGATTTTTTTTTAATTTTTGGCGATTTTTTCAGGTATTGCGATTTTTTTCGGTTTAGCGATTTTATAATTTTCGGATTTTTTAGTTTTACCGTTTTTGAAAATATCAAGAGTTTACCCCTTACGGTCTCCCAGATATAGCAAGTTGTCAAAATTACATAGTCAAAATTGCATTAACTGATGGACCACCCTTTAATTTAAATTTTTTAATATTTTAATGTTTATTGTTGTAGTCTATATAAAAATACACTAATTTTACAAATTTCAAGTGTCATTATACATATGTACATACAATTGCATGTATATTACATGAGATTTTAAAATTTTTCGTCGCTCGTTTTGGAGCACCCTTTAATTTCTAATTCTCATGTATTTGTTGTTGTAGTGGCCAAGGATCTAGATACTCTGTCCAAATTTCAGGTCCGTAGCTCTTACGGTTCCTGAGAAAATACCGTGTGACGGACAGACGGACAGCGTAGCGAAAACAATAGGGTTCCTTTTTTCACCTTTGGTGTACGGAACTCTAAAAAGGAAATATAAAGTAGATTAACAAAAATCATGATCGCTACTTTAACGACATGGTAGAGCATGTGAAGATATGACAAAGGTAGTCTACCTATTATACATACATACTTACATAAATATAATAATAATAAAACTATTAACATCAAAGGAAGAGAAATGCAAACACTGTAGGAAGATGAAACAAATTTTTTTTAAATAAACAGACAAGTTGTATGTTAGTGTTTAGTAATATGTTAATGATTGTCCTATATTAGAGAAAAAGAGGTCACAATGGTTTAAATGTATCCATTAAACTTTCATTCACTGATTGTCTTGCATTATTATAAAACAAAGGTTTAAATAGTTTTCATAGAGATCATTAAACTTTCATGGTTTCATATTTGAAATTTAATAAAAATTTTTTTGTTTTGTTTTATTGTCTTTTGTCATATTCAAAAGTAGAACATTATTTTGCAACTACAAAAAAATTACAAGCACTAAAAAAAAAGAAGAAAAAAATAAACAAAAATAAACCAAAACATTAAACAATTGCTGGGTAATCATCAGTACATATATACATACATATATATATTGAATTTAATTTTTTTTTATCAAAACAATATAAATTTAATTTTTATTAAGTAATTTGAGTTTTCAAGGTTGGTAAAATCATAGGCTAGGTCGGTAAATTATACAGTGTAACAAGGCAATTACGAAAATAATTTAATGATGCAACCACCAGTAACTTTTTTGGAAAAAGGGGAAATTATAAATACGTATATGTATATGCATATGTGTATGTATTATAAATATATATATAACAATTTAAATATTTGTATTATTAAAAAAAATAATTGAATTTTCACTAATACAATTAAAAATTTAATCAATTAAAGGCTTGATTGAAAACATTCTTAATACTTTTTTCTGTATTAGATTTTACGTAAGCATATTGGTAAAATTTTATTATTTACTTGCAAATTTAGAATTTAATCTACAATTGACCGAAAACATTGATTGATGAATACTTTCTTTTGTATTGGATTTTATGTAAACATATGATTGGTACATTTTTTGTTAAATTTATTTAGAATTTAATTTGCAAGTTTTGAAATGAATCAAAAGGAAAATTTGTATTGTAAGCTAAAATTCAATTTATATTTGAATAAGAATTTTTTGTAAGAGCATATACATACATACATATATACATATAAAAAAAAACAAAAAATAAAAAATAAAACATTAACAATAACAAAACTATAACAAAGTTAAACATCTCATAAATAAGTTTTTTTTAAGCAAGTAATCTGTTTGAAAGAAAGAAAACCAACAATAATCACAAACGCGTAGATAATAATATTCTACGTTTACTTTTTAAATTTGTTTTTACATTAAAATTACAGGTTAAGAAAAGAAAAGTATATGGAAAAATGTATTTCATACTAGTTGTGTTTGAGTACCCTTCCAATAACAATTATTCAGAAAGCTTGGACTAATTGGTTCACATTGGAAATTAAACAAAAGTGCACACATTGTCACAGTTATCAAGTACTCAAGCACATCTCTTGATTATCAGGAATACAAATCATATTCTTGCATCAGTGAAATTTTAGTTCTTAGGATTATATTAATAGTAAATTGAAATATATAAACAATGTTTGCGTATAAAAAGAAAAAAATCTATTTGGTATTTGAAATATAAAAACACAAATTAAATTTATTGTAAACCAAGTAAGTGCAACCGCGGATCAACTACAACCCCCCGAACAAGAAGATTGGCATACATGCAGTGAAGACAACAAAGATAGCAACAACAACAACAACAAATGCAATAATCGTCTAATTTTGACAACACAATTCGTATAGTCTCCTTCCGCCATTAGTTAAGTATTATCTGAAGCTACAACTTTACCCCAGCAATAATAACCACTTGACCTTCCAACAACCAAATCAGAAGAAAAATCTACAGCATACGCCACAAAACAACATCAAGTAATACTTTTATCTAACGGGTAAGCTGAATTACTGACGGCATAACAGGACTCCTAATAATCTGCTCGATCAGATTATTCCGGAAAGTCAAATCCCAGGAACACTGCAAACAAATCTTTGTATAGATTACAACTCTACGAAATCAACTATCCGTCCACAGTAAGTGGGACGATGCTAATTCCGTTGCAGTCATCCATACTGTCCACGTTTTGAGTACACCTTAATTAATAAATTACTCGGTGTTGCAGTTTGACGGTGGGTCTGATGTTACTGGTTGGAATAGTAACTCGCGAAAAGGGACTGTATATCGAAGAATTACATTTAGATCAAGGTTACGTTGAAATAAGTTTGGGTCAAACCAATATAGTATGCAGGTACGACTATATCATACACACAGTTAATTTACCCGAAATTGGAAAAATGATAGAACAGCTTAACGGTACGCTGGATTTACTTGACGAATCAACATACAAAACCATAGCCATGCATAAAACTGCCAAAGTAGAAGTGAACTGCCAGTCCTGCCCCAATTAAACTTGCAAAATTGTTGGCTGAAATTGTTAAATTGTGGCTGAAATTGTTAAATTTGGGTAATTAAAATTTGAAAATTGTTAAATTCTTGGAAATTTGTGAAATTTGATACCTGCGAGGGTGGTTCAATAAGTCCGTCCAAATTTTTGTTTACATAAGGAGTTTTTTGTTTACATTAACTTTGTGGGAACGGGTGATTTTTTTTGGGTAGTATTAATTGTGGGAACGGGTGATTTTTTTTTTGTGGGTGTGGTTTAAGGGGTTTTATAAGATTAAGATTTCTCAAGTGTATATGCCGACGGCAAAACATGATTATTATTTTTTCCCAATACCGAAGGGAAAATCATGGATGTGATTTGTCCTTATGCCGACGGGAAAATCATGAAAATGATTTTTCCTAATACCAATGGTGAAATAGTGATTATTAATTTTTCCTATTGCCTACGGCAATGCATGATAATTTTTCCTAATGCCTACGGCAATACATGATTAGTATTTTTTTCAAATGCCGACGGCAAAACACATTTTTATTTTTTTCAAATGCCGACGGCAAAACATGATTATTATTTTTTCCTAATACCGAAGGGAAAATCATGGAAATGATTTGTCCTTATGCCGACGGGAAAACGTGAAAGTTATTTTTTCTAATGCTAATATAGGTGTTGGTAGACTGTGATTTGGGTGGATGGGTGTTTGTAGGTGTTGTAATATGTAACCGTAGGAGTTTGGGGATGTATCTGTCTACAGGAATTTAAGCGAGGCTGTGATAAGCCGGGGCGGGGGTGTAGTTAAGATAGATCGATTACATGCATGTATGTATGCCTGTGAGAATTTAATGTTGATTGTGATTTGAGGTGGGTGGGGGTGTTGTGGAGGTAGATGGATCGCCTGTATGTGTGTGTGTGTGTGTGGATATATTTCTGTAGGAGCTTAAGGCTGATCGCGATTTATGAGGGGCGTGGTATTCTAGTAATATGTAACCGAGGGAATCTGTATGTTTGTATGTATGTAGGAGCTTAAGGCTGACTATGATTTGGGTGAGTAGGGTTGTTGACGTAATATGTAGCCTAGGGATTTGTAGGTGTGTTTGTCTGTAGGAGTTTAAGGCTGGTCGTGATTTGAGGTGGGTGAGGATTTTGTTGAGGTAGATTGATTGTGTGTATGTATGTATGACTGTGAGAATTTAAGATGATTCTGATTTATTATAGGCGATATGTTCTTGTTATATGTAGCAGTGGGAATCTATATGTATATATGTCTGTGGGAGTTTAAGACTATCCATAATTCAGGTAGGTGAGAGTGTTCTGTTGTTGAGATTAATTTTATATATTGTATATGTATGTATGTATGTATGACCATAGGAATTTGTGAATGTATATCTGTGAGGATTTTAGGCTGATCTTGATTTGTAATTTGTTTGACTTGTTAAAATTTTCTTTGATTTTTCTTAGATGAATCCTGCTATGTGTGTGTGTGTATGCGTGTGTATATGAGTTTCTCGTGCTGGTATTTATATGTAGGTAGCAATAAATTGTTTTCAATATCGACATTTGGTACTATAAAATACTATCATATATCTGAACTTCCCTAATCCTAGTATGTTTTTATACTTACGATTGCTTTATATTTTTTCATGCTTAAATTTGTCTCGCGTTAAAGTCTGCCTTTGACAAATTTGTTTATATTACAGATTTTGTTTGTTTAACTACATCAACCTTCTTTGACTGGACAACTTTTCGACACACAGAAAAAAAAGACCAACTTAAAATCAGTAAAAACCATGTTGAATTAATAAGAAACATTAGCGAAGGTTTAGTCATATTTAAATTTCTTATTTCAATATGGAAAAATATTAATTTACAGTATTCATTTATTAAACTCATTACTTTTTAGGTATCTCAACACACATTTTCTATTATTGAATTAATGTGACGCATTCTTATTTTTACGCAGCATAATTTCCTTGAGTGTAGACCAAGCGAATTTATGCTTAATATATTTTCATGATGTAGATATGTAAGTGTGATTGTTAAGATCTAATAAATACTTGAGCATTGATAAGAAATTTGATATGTGTACATACATATCTACAAATTGATTTTATGTTTGCATGTATGTATGTATGTATGTATGTACATACAAATAAGTGTTTATATCAATCTTTGAATACATATTTTTTTCGTCATGTCATGTCTTTTGTTGTTGTTGCTGCTGCTGATGTTGCTGTGTATAGATGTGAAATATCTTCAGCTTTTTTACTTGAAATTAAAAAAAAACGTTGTTTTAATTTTCATTTGCATTTACTTAAAAGTTTGTGAGGATTTTCTATTTTAAATAAAGTTGAATTCCTGAAGATACATACTCTAAAGTAATAGTAACTATAACAGAAATATTTCCTATATTTAATTTAAATTTGCTTAAAGTTGATGCAGCCTATATGGTCAACGTTAGAAATTTTTGGAGGGTGTACATTGCAAAACCTTTCAAAAATTTATAAACATTTTTAAATGAAACTGATTCAACACCTCCAGCTTTGGTGATAACAGTTTTTTTTTGTTAGCCAGTTTGCTTGGTTTAAATTTTTTTATTTTTTTGATAAACATTTAAAATCAAAGGGGAGTTTTATAATGAAATTGTTATTTTCATAATTGATGAAAACAAACGCTACTTTTTTCCAATGAAATCAATTGAATTACTTTTGAAACCTTAGTCCTCTATAAAATTTATGTTTATTTTACACATGGCTTAATTTATAAGACTTTAAAAATTTGTCCTTCGGTGGTTATATATTCTATTGTACGATTATGAATAAGAATGCAGTAAGCTGGTGTCTTTGCTTACTGTTTCAAATTAACATTTTATTCAATTGGTATCCTATTGAATAAAATTAGCTTTTTTTTTCTTAAACTCTGATGCAGCTGGAGATTCCTTCATACTTATATGTAACAGCTTTTATGTTAAGAAGTATAGATATGAATGTACTTTTAAATTAGTTAAACCATAATAAACAAACTAATTTTCTTCTTGAATAGCGATCAACAGAAAATAAAGTCGTTTTCTAAGAATTTAAATCTACTCTCTTGGCGGTTTCTGTAGTATAGAGTAACCGCGTATACTACACGAATTAATTAATTAGGGATAATATGATATATATTTATTTTATGAAGGTTGGTCGTCCTTAGCTTTTATTTGATGTTCTAGAAGACACGATTTTTTCTCATTTTATTAAAGTTCAGATTATTGTATTCATATTTTTGATATCTTTAATTTAATTGTGCTTTGTGTGTCTGTTAGCAGACTGTACGTATAAGTTAGTCAGTCACTCTTTATTTTTATTTATTTTTCCTTCTAATGTGTTACTAATTTTTGATTTTACTACTTCAAATAGAGAACATATATAATTTTTAAAAGTATACATATACAAACATAAATATATGTATGTATGTATGTAAAAATTAGTTCATATACAAGGAAACACATGTTTAGTAATCATCTATTGTAGAAAATCGATCATAAAGAACTCACTTACCTCCACCAGCAAGCAATTCACCATAAGTATTTGCATAAAGTGTCAGAAACATTGGAATATCTATGTTTGGGAGAATTTTACCTCAAGTGTTTCAACATGAGGTTTACTGGTTGACCCCTTGAAGTAATTCTTGTTAACGTAGGCTTGATTGTATGGCATGCAGATGTAATGATTTTTCACTTAAAAAAGGTGCTCTCAACATCAATCATACCCTATACAACACATTCATGAGTTGTATTGATCCAGATACAATTGATGTCGAATTCATTATTAAAAAAGAGTTTTTCATCATCATCTAACAGCTTTATTCATATTTTTTTTTCTTAGCATGCATGCCTTAGCATGCTTCTATCGATAATGACGCGAGAGTCTGAGATGTAGTGGTGTTTCAAAAATCTATACTATTAGATTTTACGAATTCACTCTTTAGAATTTTTTGCACAGTAGATACATATATACATACATATGTAATTCATTTGCAAAAATTTAATGACGTGAGGAATTTTTTAATTATATGTACATGCCCCGACATGCTTTCATTTGTTCAGTAAATTTATTTGATAGTCATACCGATAAATATATTTTTTTTTTTTTTTTTTTTTTAATACATTTATTTATTTATTGTATCTTCAATTATGAACTAACAATAAGTATTCAAATCTTAAATCTAAAATATAAGTATTAGGCCCGACCACTGTCGGACATAAACTTAGTGATAGTTATAAATAATACATAAGTAGTGATAATAAAAAAAAGAGGAAAAAAATATTTTCAAGCAATCCCATCTGGAGTGTTGAGTAAAAGAGCCCTTGTGTCCTTCTTTTTCAAGCGAATGTGGCCAGTAAAATTCAAGATGTTACGAGCAAGCGGATTAGGATGTGACTCGAGTTTTGTTAAATATTTGCCTGCGTATTTTGCTATTTCTTCAATCACTAGTGGCATATTCAAATCACGATGTATATTTGAGTTTTTTATGTACCATGGAGCCGATGTTATCAAACGTAAAATTTTATTTTGCCTTCGTTGGATTCTCTCGACGTTAGAAGCTGAAGCAGTGCCCCATAACTGAATTCCGTAGCACCATATTGGCTTCAAGAGCGACTTGTATAATAAAAGTTTGCAGTCAAGGCTGAGTGTTGAGTTTCTACCAAACAGCCAATATATCTGAGTTAGTTTAAGTTTCATTTGTACTAGCTTTGAGTCAATATGGTGTTTCCATGTAAGTCGTCGATCAAGGTGTATACCAAGGTATTTTACATGTGAATGCTGAGGAACAACTTGATTGTTGATTCGAATTGGGGAACAAGTATCTCTTCGCAGGGTAAATGTTACCTGAACACACTTTTACTCGTTTACCTTAATTCTCCATAATTTTAACCATAGTTCCAGTTGTGTTATATGTTCTTGTAGATATCGGGAAGCCTCATGAGGATTTTCGTGCATACTTAGGCAGGCTGTATCATCGGCAAACGTAGATGTATGGATATTGCTGCTCAAAGGCATATCACAAGTATAAATTAAATACAAAACTGGCCCCAGTATGCTCCCCTGTGGCACACCGGATGATATAGTTTCGGGCACACTCATGAATTCTCCTTCCACAACCGTGAACTTCCGGGAAGTAATGTAACTTTCTAATAAATTCACCAAATTTATTGGTAGATATAATTTTAATTTTAAAATTAGGCCTTCATGCCACACTTTATCAAATGCCTGCGAAACGTCAATAAACAGTGCAGAACAGTACTTCTTTTCTTCAAATGTTCTTCTTATACATTGAACCAATCTATGCGTTTGTTCAATAGTGCTATGCTGACTTCTAAAACCAAACTGATGGTCTGGGATACAACCACTACCAATTAGAATTGGGGACAATTTTGACATGAGCAGTTTTTCGAAAAGTTTTGACATTGTTGATAGCAGACTTATTGGCCTGTATGATTCTGCCTTGGTAAGATCTTTGCCCGGCTTTGGAATCATTTTAACTTTGGCAAGCTTCCAGCTGTGGGTATAATACTCCAGTCGTAAAATGGCATTAAAAATGAATAACATGATTCTAATTACAATACGAGGCAATTTTATTAGCATTTGGTTACTAATTCCATCATTACCCGGTGCTTTCTTCGGGTTAAGTTCAGCAATTAGATTTTGTACATCACACATTTTAAATTTTATGGGTCGAGGGGGTAGCGCAACTACACTCGGGAAATCAACAACACCAGTACATGTGTTTGGGGTAAATACGGATTTTAAATGCTTTGCAAACAAGTTACCAATTTCAATATCACTCCTGGCCCAAACTCCGGTAGAAGTGCGCAGAGGTGGTTTAAACTCAACCGGTGTTTTAATTTTTTTCGCAGCGCGCCACAAGGAGTAATTAGATGCTGGTGTTACGTCGAGATTTTCCAGATAGTTTTTAAGAGATGCAGTTTTTTCATATGCAAGCAGTTCTTGGAGTCTTTTAGTGCACTCTTTTAATTTAATTTTATTTTGGGGTGATCTGTGCTGTTGCCATTCTCTTCTAGCTCTTCTTTTAGCACATACGAGATGTTCAATATCTGTAGAATATATTCTGTTAAACCCAGTCTGCGGATGGGAGGAAGTTGCATGTTCAGCTGCCTGCTTAATATTTTCGTTAAGATTAGCAATATTAGATTCAATATCGTCATGAGTTCTTAGCTTAATATTTTCAGTGCAATGACTACTAAGATATTTTTTGAATCGCAGCCAATTAAAACGACTGGCCATTTTCACATATGGGTGAGGTAGAGCACTTCGCAGTGGGCTACAGATTGTAACGATCGTGGGAGAGTGATCAGACGATAGATCTAGGGAAGCTTCGACGTGAATTAATTCCCTAGAAATATTTTTCATGACGCCAAAATATATAATATCCGGAATTTTATGTATGTCTGTAGGCCAGTAAGTGGGTTCCCCTCTCGAAATGACGTCCAAGCCCATTTTTGAAATTGTGTTGAACAACGCTCGTCCTCTAGGTGTGATAAGACGCGAACCCCAGAAAGTATGTTTTGCATTATAGTCTCCAGCTGCTACGAAACAAGGGCCAAGAGATTTGTAGAAATCCTCGTATTGATCCTCAGTAATTGCGAATCTAGGAGGGGAGTAAATTGATGATATGACAAAATTTGTGCAAAAATTTTCGATACAAATATTCGTTGCTTGTAGATGTTCTTCACAAATGTTGTCAAGAATATAATGCTTGAGTCTTGACTTTATTAAAATTGCTGATCCCCCGCAAGCTCTTCCTCTTGGGTCCTTTGAATCATATAAAATGTAGCCATTAATTTTGAATAGGCTTCTTGAAGTCAAATGAGTCTCAGAAACCAACATTATATCAATATTTTTTTCCGTGAGGAAGTGCTCAAGTTCATTTTTATGTTGGCGAATGCCGTTTGCGTTCCAGAAACTTATTTTTAACGTGTTCATGGCTTGTTAACTAATGCTTGAAGCAGTGTAGACTGCATTCGTAGCATTTCTTGCAACATGCTAGTCATATTTGCTGTAAAATTATTTATAGTCAGCACTAGATTCTCAATAGTAGCTTCAAGGCGACTAAAATTAAAGCTTGAGTTTGCATTCGTTGAATTATTTTGAGGCGGAATATTTTGTGTGGGAATATAACTAGTCTTAGCTGCATCGGCATACGATACACGTGAAGTGACAGGTTGGCTCATTTGAGCAAAAGTGGCGGAGTAAGCGTTTGCTGTTTGTGCTGGAGCTAATTTAGGTTTTTGCGCCATAGTCTGTTTAACGAAAGAATAGACAGGACATCCTCTGTAGTTAGCGGTGTGATTACCTCCACAATTACTACATTTTTTTTCTGCTAGATCTTTAGGCTTAGTACAACCAGCAGTACCGTGCAATTCACCGCAGATAACACAAACTGAAGGTAACTTGCAGTAAGTTTTTGTGTGACCATATTCTTGACAATTATGGCACTGTACGGGTCCAGAACGCTTGTGTGGTTCTTCAACTGTTATTTTTCGATATAAGAGATATTTCAAATTATAAATTGGATGAGTCTCGCTTTTTTTCAATTTTATATCGTTTGGCTCAAGTTCGAAGCGAAATAGAGGTTGAGGAATCTTCTCCCTATTTATTATGTTAGATACATTTTTTACCTTAAATCCCTGGAGGACGAGTGCATCTTTTATTTCTTCGGGAGCAACATAGGAATCGATGCCCTTTAATACGATTTGCAGGCCTTTAGCACTTTTAAGCTGATATGTGTAGAAACTTTTCTTACTTTTTTCAAATTCAGTAATCAGTTTGCGAAAATCTTTTTCTTCATAAATTTGAATTTTGGTTTCATCAATGTTACCACGTTTTATTGGAACGATGTGAAATTTATTCTCACCAATGACTGAAATTAAATTTTTTATAATAGCGTTTGAATTTTTTTCTCTCAAATAGATTGGAGGCGGCTTGGATGTTTTGTTCGCAGATACATCGGGTTCGTTGTTGTCAACTTGTAATATTTGAAAACGATTATGGCGGTTAATAGAGGATGCGCTGTTATCCCTAGACATTTTTGGAGCAGGTGAAATTTTCGAAGACTTTGGGCTTCGTCCGCGCTTTACCACTGTAATATATCTGTCCATTCCCACTTGGACCTTGGGTTTTGGGCTGCTCTTAACTTCAGTAAAAACTTGGTTAAGTGATGACCACGAGCCCGAGGCGGATGATATCGCTGAGTTAAATGTAGAAGTACTAGGCAACGGTAATGTTAACGAATCACTAGTTGGCATTGGACAAAGCGAAGTTGATCGCTGACGAAAAAGTGGCCTCGCCGTTAAAAAAAAGTCTACTATCAGATTTCTTATTTAATTTATTATCATTAAGAGCTTCAGAGCTCTCAGTAAGTCTATCATTAGATTTTTTATTTTTATTATTTTCATTAAGAGCTTCAGAAGTCACAGTAAAATAAGCATTTTTGCCATTAGAACTCACTTCACAGTTATTTGTTTTTGAGGTACTCATATAGAGTATTCCTCAAGGGCACTTTTGTTTGTTTGTTTGTTTTTTTTTATTACGGTTTTTTTGTTTTTGTTAATTATGACTATGTAAAAAATATTAGCAATGCAAATAAAGCTAACAATAACAATATGTATTCCGAATATTTTTCGTACAATTTTTTTTTGTTTACTATGAAATAAAAACTCCGCTAAATTGACTGTTCACTATGAATGTACAACGAGAACTGATAAATATATAAAGTAATAAATATATAAAGTAATATCTGTTTAGATTGCATTTTATAATTTATGCATGCTTCAGCATGATTCTTATTGAAGTCCATATTTATTCACTAAATTTGTTTCGTACTCATTTATACACCTCTACATTCTTAAAGAATGGATACCAAAGTCCACTTTCTTTAGTTTATTAACATATGTTTTCTAAAGATCTGATAGCTAAAGAAATGAACAAAGTAAAGATCTTTTATAATAGGCCCATATTCATATTTTAAAATTTTTTGTTTAGAGCTTTCAAAATGGAAAATGTACATCTTTTACTATAAAAACTAATAATAAGATGTGTTGCTGAATATTACACTGTGTTTTACTTCATTTTGAATGCTTAAGTTTTCCCAATATTTCATACTTACCAACAAGTTTAGAGAATTACAATACATTAAGTCAATTATCTTTCCTAAGACCTATCATTCTTAATCAATTATTCAAAAACAAGAAAAACTAGATTTTTCCTTTGTAATTTTATTTTTATATAATTTTATATAGAAACATTTTATCATCTTCAAATTACTGTATACTGTATTTAGCAGTTTTTTCTTGAACTTTTCTATTTTATACACTAAGTAAGTCTTTATATATCAACCAACTTATATGAAATGTATACATATGAACCATTAATGATAAATTCTTTTCACATCATTTCTTTTAATAATCTATTAAATTATTGTACTATTGATGTCATATTGAGTAATGTTAAATACTATATTTGTGAATGAATTTTCCAAAGTGTTTTTCAAAAAATTCTTTACCATCATATGCTTTTAAGTTTTTTGGTATTCGTACCACTTCAAAAATATTTTCCATTACCTTGGGTTTTTAGAGTGCAGCCTTTATTTTCAAAGATACTGACCATATAAAATTTGAGAACGTGACAATTACAGCCTACAACAATCAATAATTTATATTTTCTGTAGTATAGCCCCCAATTTCAACTAAATCAGCTTACCAAATATCATCCATTTCTTTAATTATATTTCTATAATACACAATAAATTTTAGAGATTGCTTATAGAGTTGGTTTACTAAATTTTATTGACATTGAGTTGTTTTCCAAATTTTTTGGAGTGTTGTGGCCTACTTGATACCCTTTCAGCTATTTATACTAACATCTAGTTAATTTTCCAATCTATCCATTATCAATTCAATTTAATATGTCTTTCAAAACATGATTTCATTTTTAGAATGTCTTTTTCAATTTTATAACTCACTTCTATGCCTAATTTATTTCACGTTGTAGTACATCAATTTACATTAAAACATTCTAGAATATTAATGCCCTAAGCCATATTATTATATTGTCATTTAGTTTGTCGATTTCAGTTTCTAGAAACAATTTTTTGATAACATTGTTCTCCGTCAGTGAACGATGATGACTCTGTATGTATACATTAGTAATAATTAAAATCTTTTTATAGATTTCGAGTTCAAATTTATCATAATATTTGGTATTTTATGAAACATTAGAGAAAATACTCCTGGTGTTAGAGCCCATATTTAGCCACCAACTTGTATTTTATCTTCATTCAGTTTGAGGTTACTATCACCAAATTTCCATTCACTATTTAAATCTTTATATGGGCCATAGTTTGTATCTAATTTATTTTTTCCTTCCAAGACTGATACATCGGTATAAGTGTCTTCGGAATTGGAAGTCTGTGAGTACAATCATCATCCTCATCATCATTCACAGTATTAGCATCATTTTTAATAAGATGGTATCATCAAATATTGTTCCTTCTGCTAGTTTTTTTGGTGTACTTGTCTCTATCTTGACTGGTGAGTTTTCAGGCTTTAAACTTGTATTATTTTCAACTTCTGTCTTGATTTTACTTTATTCTTTCATAGACATTCTGTTAATTTTTTTTAGAAGTATTTATGAATTCTTTGAGAGGTTCTGTTATAGGTTTAAATGTTAATTGTCTCTTAGTTGTTCTCGTGTATCTATTTCACCAGTTTTTATACTACGAAGCTTTTTCATCAATACATTTCTTGTCAACACCAACTGCTTTAAAACTTTCTCATCCATGTTTGATTATTGTAAGTAACAGGTATCAGCTATCAGCTTATCAGGAGCTGGTCTGGTTTTCAGATCAGCTTTTCAGGACCTGGTCTGGTTTTCAGATCAGCTTTTCAGGACCTGGTCTGGTTTTCAGATCAGCTTTTTAGGACCTGGTCTGGTTTTCAGATCAGCTTTTCAGGACCTGGTCTGGTTTTCAGATCAGCTTTTTAGGACCTGGTCTGGTTTTCAGATCAGCTTTTTAGGACCTGGTCTGGTTTTCAGATCAGCTTTTCAGTACCTGGTTTGGTTTTTAGATTCCCTTATAACGACCTGATCTGGCTTTCAGATCAAGTTATCAAATACCAGATCAGGCTATAAGGTAGCTGATCTGTAAAACAGATCAGACTATCAGGAGCTATTCAGATTTCTAGATCAAGCTATCTGGTCCAGATTACATTATCAGTATACAAGTGGCTGACCATTTATAACATTTAGATGCATGAAGTTTAGGGCCAGATGAAATACGAAAAGGTAAACTTTTATGTAGTAAAATTGTTTTCTATAACGATCATCGTTTAATCAATATCTTTGCTTATAATCAAAAATCCTTATTTATCCTTTTTATTTTTCTCACCTTACCTAACATTACAAATACATTATGACGATCTCGTATCAAATGTTTCAGCATTCTGCAATAAGTTTTACATAAGTAGAATGATTCAAGATTCAAGATTATCTCACCCTCTAAAAAATATGCTTCTCACACACAACATCGTTAAATATCATATTAGAATTACTTTTGCCTTTTTAGTAGAAATAACAGATTCACTATATATAAATGTGTAATATTCCATTATTTTAATTGAAAAAATGAATTTCTACAGGTATTCATATTTAAGTTGATATAGAGACTTTGAGTATAAATATGTAGATATTTTCAAATTTTAGTCCACAAGGACTTTCTAGCAAGCCAATCATATCATTAGTATTTTTTTTTCGCAATTTGACAGACCAACTATTCTTGCATGAAAATAATTTCGTAGGCGGGAACTAGGGTTTATTTTTTATGTTGTTTTACTAACCGCATTTGTGTAACTAAATGCCTTTTATAAATATTATCTCTTATTATAAAAAAATAAAATAATACAGCTATACGATATCAGAAAATATTTTCTAAAATCGTATAGGTGCATTAGTTTATTTTTTCTATAATAAGAGATAATGATCCATACTCATAATCAAAACAGCATAAAAATATCCTTTGTTTTGACTGTGAGTATGCATCAATATTTATGAAATGTATTTAGTTACAAAAATGTGGTCAGTAAAACAAAGTATATTTTAACAGACTTATTTAAAAAATTATTAGGGCTTTATAAATGCTTTTTAAAACAAATTTTTGTATGAAAATTTGTTTTAAAAAGCCATTACAAACCCCTAATAAGTTTTATAATTAAGGCTGTAAGAGTTTAAAATCAGTATTTTGTATGACAATACTGTTTTTAAACTCTTAAAATACACTTTGTTTTGACTATGAGTAGGAGGCATTATTCTCTTATTATAGAAGAAAAAAAATAATATAGCTATACGATTTTAGAAAATATTTTCTGATATCGTATAGCTATATTATTTTATTTCTTCTATAATAAGAAATAATATTTATGAAGTACATTTCATAAATATTGACTCATTCCCATAGTCAAAACAACCTAAAAATAGGTTGGTACGAAATATTGATGAATCATCAAAATTGCATATCAAGCTACATATATTTATGTTGTTTTACTAACCGCATTTTGTAACTAAGTACATTTCATAAATAATATCTTTTATTGTTTCTATAATAAGAGATAATATTTATGAAATGTACTTAGTTACCAAATGTGGTTAGTAAAACAAAGTATAATTTATTAGTTTAAAACCATAATTTTTATGGTTTTACTGGTTTTAAACACTTAAAGCATACTTTGTTTTGACTATGAGTATGCACCAATATTTATGAAATGGATTTCATAAATATTGATCCATACTCATGGTCAAAACAACATAAATATAAATAGCTTGATATGAAATTTTGATGAATCATCGAACGTTAGTTCTAAAATAAACCCTAGTTCCCGCCTACGAAATTATTTTCATGCAAGAATAGTTGGTCTGTCAAATTGCGAAAAAAAAAATACTAATGATATGATTGGCTTGCTAGAAAGTCCTTGTGGACTAAAATTTGAAAATATCTACATATTTATACTCAAAGTCTCTATATCAACTTAAATATGAATACCTGAAGAAATTAATTTTTTCAATTAAAATAATGGAATATTACACATTTATATATAGTGAATCTGTTATTTCTACTAAAAAAGGCAAAAGTAATTCTAATATGATATTTAACGATGTTGTGTGTGAGAAGCATATTTTTTAGAGGGTGAGATAATCTTGAATCTTGAATCATTCTACTTATGTAAAACTTATTGCAGAATGCTCAAACATTTGATACGAGATCGTCATAATGTATTTGTAATGTTAGGTAAGGTGAGAAAAATAAAAAGGATAAATAAGGATTTTTGATTATAAGCAAAGATATTGATTAAACGATGATCGTTATAGAAAACAATTTTACTACATAAAAGTTTACCTTTTCGTATTTCATCTGGCCCTAAACTTCATGCATCTAAATGTTATAAATGGTCAGCCACTTGTATACTGATAATGTAATCTGGACCAGATAGCTTGATCTAGAAATCTGAATAGCTCCTGATAGTCTGATCTGTTTTACAGATCAGCTACCTTATAGCCTGATCTGGTATTTGATAACTTGATCTGAAAGCCAGATCAGGTCGTTATAAGGGAATCTAAAAACCAAACCAGGTACTGAAAAGCTGATCTGAAAACCAGACCAGGTCTTAAAAAGCTGATCTGAAAACCAGACCAGGTCCTAAAAAGCTGATCTGAAAACCAGACCAGGTCCTGAAAAGCTGATCTGAAAACCAGACCAGGTCCTAAAAAGCTGATCTGAAAACCAGACCAGGTCCTGAAAAGCTGATCTGAAAACCAGACCAGGTCCTGAAAAGCTGATCTGAAAACCAGACCAGCTCCTGATAAGCTGATAGCTGATACCTGTTATTTACAATTATCAAACATGGATGAGAAAGTTTTAAAGCAGTTGGTGTTGACAAGAAATGTATTGATGAAAAAGCTTCGTAGTATAAAAACTGGTGAAATAGATACACGAGAACAACTAAGAGACAATTAACATTTAAACCTATAACAGAACCTCTCAAAGAATTCATAAATACTTCTAAAAAAAATTAACAGAATGTCTATTAAAGAATAAAGTAAAATCAAGACAGAAGTTGAAAATAATACAAGTTTAAAGCCTGAAAACTCACCAGTCAAGATAGAGACAAGTACACCAAAAAAACTAGCAGAAGGAACAATATTTGATGATACCATCTTATTAAAAATGATGCTAATACTGTGAATGATGATGAGGATGATGATTGTACTCACAGACTTCCAATTCCGAAGACACTTATACCGATGTATCAGTCTTGGAAGGAAAAAATAAATTAGATACAAACTATGGCCCATATAAAGATTTAAATAGTGAATGGAAATTTGGTGATAGTAACCTCAAACTGAATGAAGATAAAATACAAGTTGGTGGCTAAATATGGGCTCTAACACCAGGAGTATTTTCTCTAATGTTTCATAAAATACCAAATATTATGATAAATTTGAACTCGAAATCTATAAAAAGATTTTAATTATTACTAATGTATACATACAGAGTCATCATCGTTCACTGACGGAGAACAATGTTATCAAAAAATTGTTTCTAGAAACTGAAATCGACAAACTAAATGACAATATAATAATATGGCTTAGGGCATTAATATTCTAGAATGTTTTAATGTAAATTGATGTACTACAACGTGAAATAAATTAGGCATAGAAGTGAGTTATAAAATTGAAAAAGACATTCTAAAAATGAAATCATGTTTTGAAAGACATATTAAATTGAATTGATAATGGATAGTTTGGAAAATTAACTAGATGTTAGTATAAATAGCTGAAAGGGTATCAAGTAGGCCACAACACTCCAAAATATCTGGAAAACAACTCAATGTCAATAAAATTTAGTAAACCAACTCTATAAGCAATCTCTAAAATTGATTGTGTATTATAGAAATATAATTAAAGAAATGGATGATATTTGGTAAGCTGATTTAGTTGAAATTGGGGGCTATACTACAGAAAATATAAATTATTGATTGTTGTAGGCTGTAATTGTCACGTTCTCAAATTTTATATGGTCAGTATCGTTGAAAATAAAGGCTGCACTCTAAAAACCCAAGGTAATGGAAAATATTTTTGAAGTGGTACGAATACCAAAAAACTTAAAAGCATATGATGGTAAAGAATTTTTTGAAAAACACTTTGGAAAATTCATTCACAAATATAGTATTTAACATTACTCAATATGACATCAATAGTACAATAATTTAATAGATTATTAAAAGAAATGATGTGAAAAGAATTTATCATTAATGGTTCATATGTATACATTTCATATAAGTTGGTTGATATATAAAGACTTACTTAGTGTATAAAATAGAAAAGTTCAAGAAAAAACTGCTAAATACAGTATACAGTAATTTGAAGATGATAAAATGTTTCTATATAAAATTATATAAAAATAAAATTACAAAGGAAAAATCTAGTTTTTCTTGTTTTTGAATAATTGATTAAGAATGATAGGTCTTAGGAAAGATAATTGACTTAATGTATTGTAATTCTCTAAACTTGTTGGTAAGTATGAAATATTGGGAAAACTTAAGCATTCAAAATGAAGTAAAACACAGTGTAATATTCAGCAACACATCTTATTATTAGTTTTTTATAGTAAAAGATGTACATTTTCCATTTTGAAAATTTTAAACAAAAAATTTTAAAATATGAATATGGGCCTATTATAAAAGATCTTTACTTTGTTCATTTCTTTAGCTATCAGATCTTTAGAAAACATATGTTAATAAACTAAAGAAAGTGGACTTTGGTATCCATTCTTTAAGAATGTAGAGGTGTATAAATGAGTATGAAACAAATTTAGTGAATAAATATGGACTTCAATAAGAATCATGCTGAAGCATG
Organism: Tachina fera; assembly: GCA_905220375.1. Lineage (NCBI taxonomy): Eukaryota > Metazoa > Arthropoda > Insecta > Diptera > Tachinidae > Tachina > Tachina fera. The sequence goes on from LR999967.1 coordinate 50,088,111, forward strand.
CATAAATTATAAAATGCAATCTAAACAGATATTACTTTATATATTTATTGATATGACTATCAAATAAATTTACTGAACAAATGAAAGCATGTCGGGGCATGTGCATATAATTAAAAAATTCCTCACGTCATTAAATTTTTGCAAATGAATTACATATGTATGTATATATGTATCTACTGTGCAAAAACTTCTAAAGAGTGAATTCGTAAAATCTAATAGTATAGATTTTTGAAACACCACTACATCTCGGACTCTCGCGTCATTATCGATAGAAGCATGCTAAGGCATGCATGCTAAGAAAAAAAAATATGAATAAAGCTGTTAGATGATGATGAAAAACTCTTTTTTAATAATGAATTCGACATCAATTGTATCTGGATCAATACAACTCATGAATGTGTTGTATAGGGTATGATTGATATTGAGAGCACCTTTTTTAAGTGAAAAATCATTACATCTGCATGCGATACAATCAAGCCTACGTTAACAAGAATTACTTCAAGGGGTCAACCAGTAAACCTCATGTTGAAACACTTGAGGTAAAATTCTCCCAAACATAGATATTCCAATGTTTCTGACACTTTATGCAAATACTTATGGTGAATTGCTTGCTGGTGGAGGTAAGTGAGTTCTTTATGATCGATTTTCTACAATAGATGATTACTAAACATGTGTTTCCTTGTATATGAACTAATTTTTACATACATACATACATATATTTATGTTTGTATATGTATACTTTTAAAAATTATATATGTAAATGTTCTCTATTTGAAGTAGTAAAATCAAAAATTAGTGACACATTAGAAGGAAAAATAAATAAAAATAAAGAGTGACTGACTAACTTATACGTACAGTCTGCTAACAGACACACAAAGCACAATTAAATTAAAGATATCAAAAATATGAATACAATAATCTGAACTTTAATAAAATGAGAAAAAATCGTGTCTTCTAGAACATCAAATAAAAGCTAAGGACGACCAACCTTCATAAAATAAATATATATCATATTATCCCTAATTAATTAATTCGTGTAGTATACGCGGTTACTCTATACTACAGAAACCGCCAAGAGAGTAGATTTAAATTCTTAGAAAACGACTTTATTTTCTGTTGATCGCTATTCAAGAAGAAAATTAGTTTGTTTATTATGGTTTAACTAATTTAAAAGTACATTCATATCTATACTTCTTAACATAAAAGCTGTTACATATAAGTATGAAGGAATCTCCAGCTGCATCAGAGTTTAAGAAAAAAAAAAGCTAATTTTATTCAATAGGATACCAATTGAATAAAATGTTAATTTGAAACAGTAAGCAAAGACACCAGCTTACTGCATTCTTATTCATAATCGTACAATAGAATATATAACCACCGAAGGACAAATTTTTAAAGTCTTATAAATTAAGCCATGTGTAAAATAAACATAAATTTTATAGAGGACTAAGGTTTCAAAAGTAATTCAATTGATTTCATTGGAAAAAAGTAGCGTTTGTTTTCATCAATTATGAAAATAACAATTTCATTATAAAACTCCCCTTTGATTTTAAATGTTTATCAAAAAAATAAAAAAATTTAAACCAAGCAAACTGGCTAACAAAAAAAAACTGTTATCACCAAAGCTGGAGGTGTTGAATCAGTTTCATTTAAAAATGTTTATAAATTTTTGAAAGGTTTTGCAATGTACACCCTCCAAAAATTTCTAACGTTGACCATATAGGCTGCATCAACTTTAAGCAAATTTAAATTAAATATAGGAAATATTTCTGTTATAGTTACTATTACTTTAGAGTATGTATCTTCAGGAATTCAGCTTTACTTAAAATAGAAAATCCTCACAAACTTTTAAGTAAATGCAAATGAAAATTAAAACAACGTTTTTTTTAATTTCAAGTAAAAAAGCTGAAGATATTTCACATCTATACACAGCAACATCAGCAGCAGCAACAACAACAAAAGACATGACATGACGAAAAAAATATGTATTCAAAGATTGATATAAACACTTATTTGTATGTACATACATACATACATACATACATGCAAACATAAAATCAATTTGTAGATATGTATGTACACATATCAAATTTCTTATCAATGCTCAAGTATTTATTAGATCTTAACAATCACACTTACATATCTACATCATGAAAATATATTAAGCATAAATTCGCTTGGTCTACACTCAAGGAAATTATGCTGCGTAAAAATAAGAATGCGTCACATTAATTCAATAATAGAAAATGTGTGTTGAGATACCTAAAAAGTAATGAGTTTAATAAATGAATACTGTAAATTAATATTTTTCCATATTGAAATAAGAAATTTAAATATGACTAAACCTTCGCTAATGTTTCTTATTAATTCAACATGGTTTTTACTGATTTTAAGTTGGTCTTTTTTTTTCTGTGTGTCGAAAAGTTGTCCAGTCAAAGAAGGTTGATGTAGTTAAACAAACAAAATCTGTAATATAAACAAATTTGTCAAAGGCAGACTTTAACGCGAGACAAATTTAAGCATGAAAAAATATAAAGCAATCGTAAGTATAAAAACATACTAGGATTAGGGAAGTTCAGATATATGATAGTATTTTATAGTACCAAATGTCGATATTGAAAACAATTTATTGCTACCTACATATAAATACCAGCACGAGAAACTCATATACACACGCATACACACACACACATAGCAGGATTCATCTAAGAAAAATCCAAGAAAATTTTAACAAGTCAAACAAATTACAAATCAAGATCAGCCTAAAATCCTCACAGATATACATTCACAAATTCCTATGGTCATACATACATACATACATATACAATATATAAAATTAATCTCAACAACAGAACACTCTCACCTACCTGAATTATGGATAGTCTTAAACTCCCACAGACATATATACATATAGATTCCCACTGCTACATATAACAAGAACATATCGCCTATAATAAATCACAATCATCTTAAATTCTCACAGTCATACATACATACACACAATCAATCTACCTCAACAAAATCCTCACCCACCTCAAATCACGACCAGCCTTAAACTCCTACAGACAAACACACCTACAAATCCCTAGGCTACATATTACGTCAACAACCCTACTCACCCAAATCATAGTCAGCCTTAAGCTCCTACATACATACAAACATACAGATTCCCTCGGTTACATATTACTAGAATACCACGCCCCTCATAAATCGCGATCAGCCTTAAGCTCCTACAGAAATATATCCACACACACACATACACAAACACACACACACACACATACAGGCGATCCATCTACCTCCACAACACCCCCACCCACCTCAAATCACAATCAACATTAAATTCTCACAGGCATACATACATGCATGTAATCGATCTATCTTAACTATACCCCCGCCCCGGCTTATCACAGCCTCGCTTAAATTCCTGTAGACAGATACATCCCCAAACTCCTACGGTTACATATTACAACACCTACAAACACCCATCCACCCAAATCACAGTCTACCAACACCTATATTAGCATTAAAAAAAATAACTTTCACGTTTTCCCGTCGGCATAAGGACAAATCATTTCCATGATTTTCCCTTCGGTATTAGGAAAAAATAATAATCATGTTTTGCCGTCGGCATTTAAAAAAAATAAAAATGTGTTTTGCCGTCGGCATTTGAAAAAAATAATAATCATGTATTGCCGTAGGCATTAGGAAAAATTATCATGCATTGCCGTAGGCAATAGGAAAAATTAATAATCACTATTTCACCATTGGTATTAGGAAAAATCATTTTCATGATTTTCCCGTCGGCATAAGGACAAATCACATCCATGATTTTCCCTTCGGTATTGGGAAAAAATAATAATCATGTTTTGCCGTCGGCATTTGAAAAAAATAAAAATGTGTTTTGCCGTCGGCATTTGAAAAAAATAATAATCATGTATTGCCGTAGGCATTAGGAAAAATTATCATGCATTGCCGTAGGCAATAGGAAAAATTAATAATCACTATTTCACCATTGGTATTAGGAAAAATCATTTTCATGATTTTCCCGTCGGCATAAGGACAAATCACATCCATGATTTTCCCTTCGGTATTGGGAAAAAATAATAATCATGTTTTGCCGTCGGCATATACACTTGAGAAATCTTAATCTTATAAAACCCCTTAAACCACACCCACAAAAAAAAAATCACCCGTTCCCACAATTAATACTACCCAAAAAAAATCACCCGTTCCCACAAAGTTAATGTAAACAAAAAACTCCTTATGTAAACAAAAATTTGGACGGACTTATTGAACCACCCTCGCAGGTATCAAATTTCACAAATTTCCAAGAATTTAACAATTTTCAAATTTTAATTACCCAAATTTAAGAATTTCAGCCACAATTTAACAATTTCAGCCAACAATTTTGCAAGTTTAATTGGGGCATGACTGGCAGTTCACTACTACTTGCCAATTTAGAGAAGATATTATATACCCTTCAACCACAAAGATCCAAACGAGGTTTAATTAATGAAGGAGGTTCGTTATTGAAATTCGTATCGGGAACTGCGGATGATGAAGACAAGCAAAACATAGAAGCCCATCAGCAAGCAATAGATGAAAATAACCACAGATTGATCGAAACGGTAAATCAGCAAGTATTGATTAACAGCAATTTTAACAAATCAATTGCAACACTGAAAGATGTAATAGAGGCTGATCAAAAAATGGTTACGGAAAGCTTAGAAGCTTGGTGGGTAAACAACAATTTAAGTTTGGCTATAAAAGTACCACCAACCACGGTAGTAACAATAAAAACAGACTAATTGTACCAATTCCCAACCGAAAACTAAACGAGATAGTAAGTGATCCAGAATTGATTGTAGAAGTCAACAACACCTTCTATAGCTGGGAAGAAGGAAAATCCATTTTTGAGCTTAAGACTACAAAAAATTGTGTTATCAGGAAGAGGTGTACGGTAAAAACTGAGACAACAGAGAAAATAATTGAAATAAATAGCAATCAGATAGTACAAATTAATTTTAAAAACCACACTTTAAAAAGCAAGAGCGTCCACACAAGAATGGTACACAGTGGTCCAAGACGCCTCTATAAAAGGTATTTTAGGCTATAAATCGGATGAGTCTCGTTTTCAACTGGATATCATTTGGCTCCACTTCAACACGAAATAGGGGTTGGGGTACCTTTTCTCTGTTCATTATGTTAGATACATTATTTACCTTAAATCCCTGGAGGACAAGTGCATCTGTTATTTCTTCAGGAACAAAATGAGAATCTATGCCATTCAATACGACCTGCAGGCCTTTAGCGCTTTTAAGCTGGTATGTGTAAATTATAATCGTCATAAATTTAAATTTTCATTTCATCGATGTTGTTACGTGTTATTGGGACAATGTAAAATTTATTCTCACTAATGACCGAAATTAATTTTTTAGTAGGGGAATTTGAATTTTTCTCTCTCAATGTTGAATGTTTTATTCGAGGATATATCGGGTTTGTCGTTCTCACCTTGCAAAATTTTAAAGTGGTTTTGACGATTAGTTGAGGATGTGCTATATCCCTAGACATCTTTGGAGCGGATGAAATTTTTGAAGAATTCGGGCTTCGCCCACGCTTTGCCACGGTCCATTTCGACTTGCACCTTGAGTTTTGAGCTACTATTATCTGTAGTGACAACTTTGTTAAGTGATGAGCACGAGCCAGAAGGGGATGATATTACTGACTTATATGATGAAGTACTAAGCAACTGGAATGTTAATGAATCACTACTATTTGGCATTGGGCAAAGCGAAGTTGATCGCTGACGAAAAATTGGTTTTGCCGTTAAAAAAAGACTGTCATTAGATTTATTATTTCTATTGTTTATATGTAAGCCAGAAGTTGACGTTTGCTACCAAGCCTACCTTCGAACGGAATTGGACGGCTCATATCGGCTAATAATTGCAGCCGATTAACAAGTGAAAGTCGGCTAATATTTCCAGCCGACTAATATTTTTCATCCACTTTTACACTAAGACCACACGACCGATTTGATGATTTGATCTTAAAACAAGCAATAACGCCGGCAGAGCGATGACGTCAAATTTGCATGTGTTCAACAATGTATTTAGAGGTGGTGAAAACGTATATTCAAATATATTTGGGTTTTATTCATATAAACACTTAAATTATCAATAAATATATATTTTTCTAATTTTATGTTGAACTTTTATTTGTTTTATGTAGTTAAAAAACTATTTTTTTACTTTTTTGTTAAAAAAAATTAGTATTACTTCAGTTTGACAGCATGTGTTAAGAGATTATTGCTCAGCAATGTATTTTAACATTTGTTGCTGAATATATATTTGAACACATATTTGTACGGTCCACACGCTAATATCTTGTTTCGGCAATCGAATTTGACAGTTGACACGGCAATAATTGCCAAGATTATTGCTCGTGTGGTCGGCATGTTAGAACTCGCTGATATTTTACTGAAAGAACATGATTTTTTTTCTCTGATCCTTAATAACGTGTTGCGGGGAATATAAAATTTATTCACACATAGATTGGCCCAAAGTTGTTGTGTATTTTCGTGCTGGTTTTGTCGTTGAAATAGTGTTTTTTATATGTTAAATAAATTTTTTTATGATTAGCACAAGGTGTATATTGTTTCTTAATTTCTTTTATTTGTCGTTCTTGTTTCTGGTCAACTATCAGCTGTGTAGTACTCATACTACAGTTGTCAGCACTGTGGTTTGTTGCTGTTTCATACAGTACAAAAAATGTGGAATGTAATGGTAGATAAACTAGAGTGGTAAATTTTAATTCATAAGCGTTGAGCAAAACATAAAACAAAATTTTAAGCGAAGGAAGATATCAACTGCCTAAAAATAAGAAAGGACGGATGAGACCCTAGTATAAAGAATATTCAAGCTAGGCTATAATGTAGGAAAAATAAGGAAAATGGAGGATATATGTACATATATGTATGTTTATATTTGTATAATTCGTCATAAATAAAAAAGGGCATCAAATAAAGAATTCGTATAGAAAAATTAAATTATTTAATTTACACGAATTATATACATATATATACATAGGGACTGGTATAGTGGTAAGAAAAACATAAAAATAAATACATAGAAGTTTCTAGAAGAATTGGCGCGAATAAAGTTTAGAGAAATAGGGAAAACTCTTTTGGAAAATTTGGAAGATTTAGGAAAACGTTTGGAAACAAAAACAGGTCGAAGCAATCGGCGAATGAATAAAAGATTTAATAGTTTAAAATTCTTCAAAGTGATCGCTACCCAAACAGTAAAAAGTAAAATTAATTTTAAAAAAGAAACATAAATTATTGAGCTAATACATAATAAAAATAAGAGGTGAATAAAGACTTATCGTGCTTAAAATTGCAAATAATTTTATACCAACAAAAAAAACCAGAGAATTATATAGATATAATAAGAAAACAAAACCTGATTAACGTAAGTAAAATATAGTAGTATTAAGTAAGAAAATTTATAAAAAAGCAAGAAAAGAAAATATAATTGTAAAAGTGTTAGAAAAATAATTGGTGAAAATACAAACCAAAAAAAATTTAGTTAATCAAAAATTTTGTATAGGCAAAAGTATAATATTGGGTGTTTTTTATTGAGGTATAGAACTTTAAGTTGGCATCACTTTTTTAACTGGCGGCCATTTTGTCAGCTGTCAAGTGATTAATATTTAGTTTGGTTTGCCATTTCATCATGAACAGGTTGACAAAAGAACAACGCTTGCAAATCGTGCAAATTTATTTCGAAAATAATGGTTCATTTCGCGAAGTTTACCGCAAGCTCCGTCCATTTTATGGTCGACATAATCGTCCATCATGGCAATTAATTCGGTTAACCATGGATCGTTTTTGCACTACGTTTACTCTATGTGATAATACGCATCCGCAGAGACGTCGAACAGTGCGCACCGAAGAACCAATTGCCGCTGTAGAGCAAAGTGTTGAAGAGGACCCAAATGAATCGATTCACCACCGTGCACAGCAATTGGAGCTTTGTCCATCAACTTTTGTTCCCGAATTGGATGGCATGAATGTGGATGAGTTGTGGTTCCAACAAGACGGCGCTACATGCCACACAGCGCACGTCACAATCGATTTATTGAAGGAAACATTCGATGAGCGCATAATTTCGCGGAATGGACCTGTCAATTGGCCACCAAGATCGTGTGATTTGACACCATTGCATTATTTTCTTTGTCGTCTACGCCAACAAAACAGAAACGTTAGGGGACTTGGAAGCCAACATTCGTGGCGTTATTGCCAACATACGGCCCCATATGCTCGAAAAAGTGGTTGAAAATTGGACCTGTAGAATTGGCTTTATTCGAGCCAGCAGCGGCGGCCACATGCCCGAAATCATATTTAAACATTAATGACATAAAATTATCCTTCCAATAAAGCCAAATTGATGGACATTAAAACGATTTTCTTGTGTTTTATTTCAATTCGAAGTTCTATACCTCTAAAAAAACACCCTGTATATAAAACAGTTTTAAGAAATTGTGTAAATAAAAATATATGTATTAATGAGTTTAAAAAAATTATAAAAATGGCTCATGAATAGAAAACAAATAAAAGTAATGGTATGAAGATGAGTTAAGGTAGGAAAAGTCGGGTGGATCATGGGTTCACGAAAAAAAGTTGAAGAGGACAAGTCGTGACATGGTTGGGAGGGCAATCAATGGAATAAAACATCTTTCCATTCCACTAAATAGTATTTGTAATATGGCGTGTTTAATGTGTAGTTTTATTTCTTTTTGTATTGTAAATTTTTTTTCGTTATTTTTGATTTGAGTTCATTAAAATTTTTATGTGCAACGTACCCAATGAGATGGTTGGAACTCGCTGAGGTAAAATGCACCGCCCAGAGATAGCTGGAAACGTCATTGGTCACTGCGGTTGTAACAAACGAAAATTATATTCATCACCTTAACACTATATTTACGTACCCAAATATTTGAAAATTATAATATATGCACCTATATAAATACATACATACATATAATATTTTACATTACACTTTTTCAAGCAATTTCTTAAAATATGTTCCACGAAACTGTTTACATTTGCTAATAAGACCATTATAAGGCCTGTTCCAGATGCATAACAAAACAGTCCGAACTTGTACAAGGTTATCCAAAAGCGTTACAGAAAGCAAATTATGTGCAATTTTAAGAGCGTTTTAGTATTTGAAGATGGGCAATAATAGTTTTTTGCGTTCCAGCAATTATGGATAAATTTTGCACATTCAGAGAATAATTTTCCTTTTACTCTCATTGGCCTGTCACAAACGAGACTAATATTTATGCCGGCACAAGTTTTGTTCTTTGTAGAACACACAAAACTAATTCATCTGGCATAAAAATGTATATGTTCACACAGATTTGGGTGTATTAGTCTTTTTTGTATTCTTTTTGTTGTGTAAACGCTATCGCTAACAAATTCGTCATACCATAAACATTTACTTCACATCAATGTTTAAGTACGCTTATTGACAATCGTTCAATAAGTAGTAAGTTTTACTCCGTAACGCGCCTTGTCAGATTTAGTTTCCGGCATTCCCTTTTTTCCATCGCTATAGAAGACACGTGAAAACTAATACTAAATTTAAATAACGTATTCTTAAGCTAATACAAACCGAGAGTTTTCATTTGTATTACGCAAATAGCACATGGTGGCAGCGGTAAAGAACGCAGTAAATAAAAGTTAGATATGGCTAAAAAAGACGAACGGATGGAAAACATATTCGTGGCAAACATTGCTCCTCCAGAATCTTTTAATTTCTCAATATCAGAAAATCGGTCGAAATGGCGAAAAAGATTTGAGCGATACATGAATGTGTCGGGACAAGTAACAAAATCTCCGGATGGAAAACATATTCGTGGCAAACATTGCTCCTCCAGAATCTTTTAATTTCTCAATATCAGAAAATCGGTCGAAATGGCGAAAAAGATTTGAGCGATACATGAATGTGTCGGGACAAGTAACAAAATCTCCTCAAGAGCAAATTGATTTGTGGTTCTATAGAATGGGCCAGAAAAGTTAAGAAATTTTGCTCCAGTTTGGTGTTACCCCAACGTCATTAACAGATGCCTTAGATAAATTTGAAAACTATTTTAATCCGAAGAAAAACATCATATTCGAAAGGTTTAAATTTAATTCACGCGTTCAGAGACAAGGTGAGCCTGTTGACTGCTTCATAGTAGACTTCCACACATTAGCTGAGAATTGCGACTATGGAAATTTAAAAGATGACTTAATCAGAGACCGGGTTGGGATGCTGAACACCAAAGTGAGCGAGCAGATGCAGTTGAAGTCTGACTTAACCTTGAAAATCGCAACGGATACAGCTCGACAAGCAGAAATTCAAATAAAACAAAGTAAAATCATAGCGGAGGACAAGCATGTCTACAACAATAAAAAACCAGCTACGGTAGTTCATGGAAGTCAACAGCAGGGGTCTGATTCGAAGTTTAACAATAGAAATGTTAATTATAGTAATAGAAGAAAATTTAATTATTGTGGCTATAAATCACATTCTTTTGTATAAGCATAGGAAGTTAAATTCAATAGAGATGGATAATTATACAAATGAATCTTCAGCAGAGCCTGAACAGTCTAAATATATGATTGGAACTGTTAGGAATTTGAATGCGTGAAACATTTGTAAATCATTCACACAATCGTGGTTCATACAGTGTACATTAGTTGACTTACAAAGAAAAATAGATTTTCTTATACACACCGGTGCATATTGCGTTTCTATTACGGCTAACTTAATTCCAAAAGGCAATAAATTATCCATCTCTCAAACTAATTCGAATTTTCGAAGGGGACCCGATGGTAACGTGTTAACGTGTTTTAGGTGTGGCCAGAACCACTATAAGGTTCAAAGATAGGGAAATCATTGAGGACGTTTACATAGTTGAGGGATTAATGCCATAGTTGGCTTGGATGTGATCCAGTCCCCAAGATTGGAACATTTTTCCGTTTCGAATACCAAAAGTGCGAATGCATCTTTAGAAATAACTCAAAATTATCCGGGACTTTTCCGAGAGCTGGGCGAATTCAAAGGGGAAATAAGTATAAAGTTGAAAAACAATTCGACTCCGTTTGTACAAACAAATCCTAGGAGAGTGCCGTTTCCACTGTTGCCTAAGTTAAAATCAGAGATTGAAAGATTATTGAGATTGGACATAATTAAACGTATGGACGATGCTACGAATTGGGTTAGTCCAATAGTAGTTGTTCCAAAACCAGACAACGAGGTGAGACTATTCGTAAACTACACCCAGTTAAATAAGCGGTTCTTAGACTTTACTTTCCTATGCCGAAAATCGAACTATCACTGGCTAAAATTGGGAAAGCAAAAATGTTTTCAAAAATCGACGCAAACAAAGGGTTTTATCAAATAAAAGTAACACCTGAAAGTCAGTTACTTACCTGTTTTATATGTCCGTTTGGACGCTTCATCTTCAAAAGATTACCATTACCAAAAGAATATTTTATTTCAAAATTTAATAAAGTCCTAGAAGGTATAGAAAACTGTATTTCACATGTAGATGACATTTCAATTTTTGGGAAAACCCAAAACGAACACGACACGGCATTAAAAAAAGTTTTAAGATGGCTAGAAGTTGAGGGAACAACCATTAACAAAGAAAAAGCATGTTTTGCGGTACAAAAACTCACTTATTTAGGCTATGTTCTCTCAGCAGATGGTATCTCAATCGATACAGAACGAATCAATGCAATTGTCAATTATCCCCGTCCAAACAATAAGACAGAAGTCCAACGTTTTCTCGGTATTGTAAATTTCGTCGCAAAGCTTATAGAAAATCGCTCTCAAAAATTACAACCGCTAAATATTTTGACTGGCAATGTAAAATTCGTTTAGGATAAAATGCAGCAGAAAGCATTCCTAGAAATAAAAGATAGCTTAACTAGAACTCCAGTCTTAGTTTTTTACGACCCTGTTGTGAATCAGAATTGAACAACCCTCGTACCCGTACATTGCACTAATTTGTTAACGCAGCAACAACCAGTTCATTCACTTGGTTGTTTGTTAAATTCTTTGCGTTGACAAATTGTGCAATAGCGATATTTCGTAATTGGGTCAAAAGCTTAATAATATTAAGTAGGTTAGCAAGTAAGCATAATAATATTAACCATTAAGCATAATATTAATATATTAAATTATGATTAAATTTTGTATAAATAGTTCATGTTAAAAAACCAAATGGGGAGTTGTAGTTTGTTAGTTGAAGACAGTTGTAATAGAGGAGTTGTAATTAGTTAGTGAGGGCAGTTGTAGTTAGTTGTAGATAATTGTAATCAGTCAGTGGTAATTAGTTAATTGTAATTAGAGTCTTGTATTTAGCAGTCAACAGTTAGAGTCATACCTGCGATTCCCACGGGACCCTCCGGGTTAAAAATTGTAAAGTAAAATAATAAGATACTAGTTTTTAGTTGGCAGATCTGTTTAATAAATCCTTTTAATATACAAAAGAAAAATCCGTTTTTAAATTCAACATAACATTTTGGCGCAGCCGGTATTAGCAAGAGTACAGTTTGATACCTTTTGACAGTTTGAAGGAAGTATATTGATATTGGAAAGCTATTTTAACTCAATTTAATTTTAATATACTGAATTAAATTGTTAAAAGGATACGTTGTTCTGTATACCAACATTTACTACACAACGCAAGGTTTTAATGAGCTATTTTAGCTGCCTTAAGTTGCTCGAGACAAATGGGACCAACACAAATGGTAAAAATATTTATATAAGTGTTGAATTAGTAAATTAAACTAGCTAAACGCATAGTGAAAAATTCAAAATGATTAGCATTATTTAAATAGAAGGAAAGTTTGTTTGTGAAAGTGAACATTGAAAATAAAAGTGGATTTAGAAAATTTTGCTTGAGCTATATGGAGGATTTGAAAAAAAATTACAAAAGACACAAGAAGAGACCAGGGAAATTTTTGAGCAAGTGTGGAATCTCATAAAGTACCTTAACAATACCAAAGAGTATATAGAGTTAGTAAAGCATAAAGTAAGGAGCCAGGGAAACATAACCGAATTTGAAAAGATAGATATTTTATTGGAGGAACTACAAGTGCTACATGAACATCAACAAAGTCGAGCTATATCTAAGGAAATAGAAGAATATTTACACGTTAATCGGATCTTGAAGCAGCAGAAAGAAAGTTTATGAAAACCCATTGAAGAAGCTGAACAACAGATTCAAGACAGCGAACAGAAGACACAAGCAGTTAAAGACTTCGCGCAGCGCGTTAACCCTAACTTGACTCCTGATCAGTTGCAGCAAGTCATCGAAAATAGAAAGGTGATAGAGGAAAAAACTCAACAAATCGAAACGCTGAAGTCAAAGTATGAAACTTACAAGGAGAGACGAGGAAAGTGATTACAATTAACATCACAACAAGTAGTAACAACATGACAACTTTTACTGAACTCTTGAAAACCATATCCCACGTGGTACAAATTTTCTACGGAACTGATGGGCCAGAACTAGCAAGGGAAGCCAAAAAGTTTATTGATTGAGGATGTATGATAGCAAAGGATAAACTGGAAGAACCAGGTAATGTGGTCGACATAATCAAATGCATCAAAACTAGACTATTTGGAAATGCTTACTCATATTTGCACAATAAAGAGTTCACAACAATAGAAGCCTTATGTCAGGCTATTAGAGAAAAATTTGTAAAAGGCAAAACTCTAACAGAATTGCAAGAACTAATTTTTAGCAGTAAGCAAGGTCCAACGGAGACAGCATATGAATTTGGAGAGAGACTAGGACTACTTACAGATGCCACAAAACGAATTGCAGCACAATGGCAAGAAGTTTTCCATCGAAAATCTATGATAGATCATTACAATCAATCCGCAGTAAGAAGTTACATAAGAGGCTTACGAGATCCTAGATTGATGTCAAAATTCATCGGACACGAAAACGAAAAGCTATCTGCCCTGCTGAAAATCACCAAGGATGCTCAAAATCTCTTTGGTTCTTAATACGGTCCAGCAGTTGATAAAAGAAGTCCGACAACTATCCATGCATCAGAAGACCTGTAACCATTCAACGCCAAACAGTAATTCACGAGAAAACTCAAATTACTGGAGCCCTATGATAGACGAATGCTATAACCAAGGAAACAATATGTGCTATAATCAAAGACAGGGGCATAACGAATGCAATTTGAGAAGGAACATGAAACCTCTTGACTATGGAACAAATAGGCAAAATTTTACAAGCTCGAAAACTCAAAACAAAAGTGGAACTAGGTATAACAACAACGAGGAGCGACGCTGTTTCAGATGCAATCAACAGGGTCACATTTCTACTAATTGCCCAAGAAACAGACGGAGTATAAATAGCGATAACAGAAACGGCATCAATAGAGGCAACAATGATGTAGACAGAAGCAGATTTAATTACAACAGCAATAATTCGCGAAACGAGAATCGGCCTGGCCAAGATTAATGGACCGGAATGCCGAAAAATGTAGAGAAATTACTAATGAAAAAAAAATAAAATAAAACACAACATCCCGTAAGAACTAACAATGAAGATAAAGCTTTTAATATCATATATTTAGATATTTACAATATACACTTGACAGGGGAGCAGGATAATCAGAAACAGGAAGACAAGGATAACACCGAGTTAATATCTGGTGCATGACGCACAGATTTACTAAGAAAATCCGTGAATAATATTGCAATGATGACATGTAATGATATAAATAATAGGATAATTAAGAACGGAAACGTCGCAGAACATCACATAAACCACTCAGAGTACAAAAATGAGCTGAGACTGGAGAGTAATGTTAGTAGCAACGAAAGTTGTGAGATAAACAATGCGTTTATAAGCTTTCCTTGTAGAGAGGCAAAAGAGGAAAACTTACTACTGTTGGTAGACTCAGGCGCTAGTACACTAGTAAAGGAAGAAGCTTTGACATCGTGCATAAAAGTTAATGAAAATGAGAAGAAAACCTTGTCAGGAGCCATTGGAGGAAACATGAGTACCAAATGAACTATAATTGTGAACCATAAATACGTGGACAAACTAAGTTTTAAAATGCACATAGTACCAAAGAGCACAATTTTGCCAGCAGATGGTTTGCTGGGCCGAGATATGATGTGGAATAGGTCGGTTACCGACACAATAAACAAAAACATAAAATTTTTTGACAACCAGAGAGAAATAGTTTCCTTGCCACTTGTTTCAGAAATTCCTCCGTTATACATATCCGAAAATTTTTCTATAAAAGGACGTTCCCAGGGAGTTGTATCAGTAGTAGTAACCAAGGCTATGGGAGAAATAATAGTAGACAAACTAAAAATTTTACCAGGGGTTTTTGTGGGCGAAACCCTAACATCAATCAAAGAGGGAAATGGAATGTATTCCCATTTTAAACACCAACAACTATACAGTAGACATAAATAAGAAAACAATAATAAGTTATGAAAACCCTGAGGACTACCAGATAGAATCAACAACAGCCATTAATACAATAAGCACTGCGGACAAAAAAGGAAGAACCAAATTACTATTGCAAAAAGTACAGCTTTCCGCAGATTTGAACCAGGAAGAGCGACTATCGATCGAGAGCATTTTGAAATCATACGACGACGTGTTTCAATTACCCGGAGATAGTCTAACTCACACAAGTGTACTTAAGCATAAAATCCAAGTACTCTCTTTGTACTTCCTCTCTCCCAGTACTTCCCCTTCGAATTCACCAATACTCCTAGTACCAAAAAAGGCAGGAAAGGACGGAGAGAAAAAATGGCGCTTAGTAGTAGATTTCAGAAAATTGAACGAGGCCACAATAAAGCAAGTCTTCCCCATACCAAGAATTGACGAAATGCTAGACCAATTGGGATACAGCCGATATTTTTCTACCCTCGATCTAGCGAGTGGATACCACCAAGTTTTAATGTACCCACGGGACAGACAAAAAACCGCTTTTAGCACCTTTTTGGGACATTCCGAGTTTAATCGTATGCCTTTCGTATTAACAGGTGCACCAGCTACTTTTCAAAGAATCATGAACTTGATATTAACGGGTCTACAAGGAATCGACTGTTTCGTCTATCTGGACGATATAGTAATCTACGGCAGAAACCTAGCGGATCACCAATTAAGGCTCAAGAGAGTATTAGATATATGAAGAAGGTACAACCTTAAGTTACACCCCGAAAAATGTCATTTCCTTCAAAGGGAGGTAGTTTATCTGGGCCACCAATATTCGGAAAATTGGGTCTTACCAGATCCACATAAAACTAAAGCAGTAAAAGACATTCCACCTCCTAGAAGTATCAAAGACTTGCAAGCATTTCTAATATTGATCAACTACTACAGGAAGTTTATACCAAACTCGTCCGAAATTGCCTTACCCCTAAACAAACTACTAAGGAAGAACGTGAAATTTGAATGGACACAAGAGTGTCAGCAAGCTATGGACAAATTAAAAGCAGCAGTTTCAAATCCACTTCTATTACAATACCCTGACTTTGCGAAACAATTTGTTTTGACGACGGATGCTAGCCTAGCGACGGAGAGCCTGGTAGCGATTTACCAGTATATTTTGCAAGCAGAGTCCTAAGTCTCAAAAACGATACTCTACAATAGAGAAGGAGTTGCTTGCCATCGTATGGGCAACAAAAACTTTTAGGCCATATTTACTCGGGAGACACTTCCCCATTTTTACAGACCACAAACCCCTCAAGGGTATAGCTATATAGCTTGATCTGAAAGATCAAGAAGGCAGAGTGGGGCGCCTTAGACAAAAACTTTTGGAATATGATTTCGAGATACGGTATAAATCAGGAAAAACGAATCAAAACGCTGATGCTCTCAGTCGCCTTCCAATAGAAAAAATAAATGTAGGGGCAATAACTAGATCAAAAGGGAGAGGAAGATATGGCTGTTTATTTAACGAATGCATAAGATATAAAAAAAGTAATAAAAGCATTCCACGATACATCTTTTGGTGGACACCTAGGGACATTCAAAACTTATTCCCGCATCAGGAATCAGTATAAATGGGCCGGCATGTATCGACAAATAAAAAATTATGTAACAAAGTGTAGCTTATGCCAGAAAAACAAATGTTCGAAAGTTGAAAAAATGCCATTGGTAATAACAAGCACTTCAAGTAAGCCTTTCGAAAAAGTTTTCTTGGACCTGGTAGGTCCATTGCCAGAATCAGCTAGGGGAAGCAAGTACATCGTCACCTTTCAAGATGATTTTTGAACATTTTTCGCATGTGCAGCCGTGCCTGACGCAGAGGCACCAACTGTAGCTAAAGTCTTTTTTAAGGAAAAAATTTCAAGATACTTTATTCCCAAGGTGGTGGTAACGGCTAATGGTTCAAACTTCACATTCAGATTATTAAAGGAAACGTGTAAGATGCTAAGAATAAAGAAACTATTGACTACTCCTTATCATCCACAAGCGAATGGTGCTTTAGAACGAGCTCATCGACCATTGGCCGAATTTCTGAGAAATTTCGTTAACCTGGATGGTACCAACTGGGACGACAGGACTCATCACGCCATGCATGTGTATAATAATAGTAAACACTCAACAAAAAAACAAACACCGACGAGAGTGTTATTCGGGTTTGAATTTGAAATACCCATCTCTTTGAAAACATCCCCGACACCACTATACAACGCGGATGATTATAGCAAAATTCTGAAATATCAAATCCAACGTTCACATGAAATCGTTAGAGAGAAAGGGCAAAAGCAGAGAGGGCAAAATTGAGAGCCAAACAGTATTATGATAAGGGTTCAAAGGACAGAGAGTATAAAATAGGTCAAAAGGTTTGGTTAAAGAATCAAACTAGAAAAAACAAATTTTCACCCTTATGGTTAGGACAATATGAAGTTATATACATACCAACACGTGTAAACATAAAATTGAGAGTAAATAAGTGTGAAAAGGTCTACCATAAGAATTTAGTAAAACCCTATAAGGAACGGCATTTAATATAAGGTATATGGTAATTAATCATCCAGTTACGATCCAGGCTATTTGGTTATAAGAGAGCATTGATTTTTAATTATTTTACTTTTTATATAAATGTTGCTTCAAATGTAGAAAATTGTTTAACAACAGTAAAGAATTCATTTCCGGGTACCTTAAAACAAACAAAAACACATATATGCTTACTAAAAGGTTTCTTTAAATAATAAAAAAAAGAAATTAAACATAAAAAAAGTTAGTTGAATAAACTCTCGCTATAATACGTAATTGAAGTTAAACAAAATTGTGCACAAAAGCAAAATGATACAAAAAATAAAAATTATTTTTTACGAGCAATGGGAAAGTTAAGCTAGGTCAGTTATAAGTTATGGGCTGGCGAATACGCGCGTCAACAACCTGAAGTATCAAAGTGCTGATGACGTATTTATTTGTTTCGTATATATGCACACCTGTTGTCATATTTTTGCTTTTTATTATTTTTTCAAGAACTTTATGTTGACATACTTTAAATTTGATGACCATTTATACTTAATAATTTTATATTGAAAAAAAAATTAATAGCAATAATCATAACCAGTAATTATTCCGAAAAAAAATAATGAAATTGCAAAATACATAGTTAAATTATGCATCTTTAAGAAAAAAAAATATATAAACATAATGATAGCAAAAGAAAAATGTTTGCATTTGAAACAAAACATCCAAAAGTATTATATTATAGCATAAGATCAACTACGTCTAAGATTAGAACATACTATGTAAAAACGTTTGATCCAATTAGTATTCTTGGAAAATATCTATGACTAAATATTTTCTTCCGCCAAGGGGGAGGGAATCAGAATTGAACAACCCTCGTACCCGTACATTGCACTAATTTGTTAACGCAGCAACAACCAGTTAATTCACTTGGTTGTTTGTTAAATTCTTTGCGTTGACAAATTGTGCAATAGCGATATTTCGTAATTGGGTCAAAAGCTTAATAATATTAAGTAGGTTAGCAAGTGAGCATAATAATATTAACCATTAAGCATAATATTAATATATTAAATTATGTTTAAGTTTTGTATAAATAGTTCATGTTAAGAAACCAAATGTTGAGTTGTAGTTTGCTAGTTGAAGACAGTTGTAATAGAGGAGTTGTAATTAGCTAGTGAGGGCAGTTGTAGTTAGTTGTAGATAATTGTAATCATTCAGTGGTAATTAGTTAATTGTAATTAGAGTCTTGTATTTAGCAGTCAATAGTTAGAGTCATACCTGCGATTCCCACGGGACCCTCCAGGTTTAAAATTGTAAAGTAAAATAATAAGATACTAGTTTTTAGTTGGCACAACTGTTTAATAAATCCTTTTAATATACAAAAGAAAAATCCGATTTTAAATTCAACACAACAGCCCCCCAAAAAAATTACAATTAGCTCAGATGCTTCTTGTTATGGCATTAGAGCATGCCTTCTACAAAAGGACAAACAAGGGCGTAAGCAAGTGGTTTCGTACATTTCAAGAACAATGACTGAAACAGAGAGACGCTATGCTCAAAATGAGCGTGAAGACCTGGCTATATCCAGTACATACATTTTGTATTTTATAAAAACAACTTTTTAATCAGAAATAATTTTTAGTTAGAAAATAGAAAAATAAAAAAATGGAAAAACAGAAAATTAATAGTGATACTTATAAATGTGTTTACCAAAGGTAAATCAATTACATACCCAACAATCGTTTTTCATATTCCGTTTCATTGTAAATTTAAGTTAAATAGCTGATGTTAATAAGAATCTCTACCCAAGTACATAGACTAGGGTGCTGATGAAGTGCGTGGCTGCACAGAAAAGTGTCGGTATTTCCCCCAGCTTAAAGTCTAAGTTTAATTTTTCTTCTCTTCTTTAGAAACTCACATTAATTAATAAAAATATTTCATTCGATAAGAATTGAAATTACTGAACTTAAGCCTAACTAAAAATTATTTCTGATTAAAAATCAATAAACTTCAATTAAAAATCTATAAATGTCTCACAAAAACAATTTTTTAAATAATTTTTGAAAAAAATTTTCAAAGAAACAGGAAACAGAGGGGAAATATTAAATTAATATGGTAGCACGATTTTACCGGAAACTTCAGAATAATTATTGTTGTCAGAGAGTAAATGTCAAGAAAAAATTAGAGAATGAGAGTACATTCTATATTTATATCATGCATCCTACAATCATAATTGAAAAACTTATAGAGTTGTGCAGCTCATGAACGAACTAGTTCAATTGGACGATTCACTTCACTGAGCGCGGTGAGCAGTTCAATCCAGTGAGCTCAGTACTGAGTGATTTCGGGATTTGTATAGAATACTCAGTAGCTCGTTTTAGACACAAACCTATAGTCAAACCCATTTAAATTACATGTGGACTTCTATCAAACTCATTCAGGAGCTCGGGGTAGACACGAACTTATGTAATTTAAGTGGGTTTGATTGTGGGTTTGTGTTTAAAACGACCTTGTGAAAGAGTTCGATACAAGTCTTGTGCTTTTTCAGTTAATTTTTTGTGTCGCACAAGTACATAAAAAAGTATATCTATGTATGTAGATATATTTATTAACAAATTCTACTCATTAAACTATTTTAGTTTTATTTATTTTTTATACTTCATCTGCCTTGTTTTGTAATGTATGACCACACACAAACACACACACTTTTATATCTGTCACTTTTTATGCTTTGTTTTTTCCTCTTTCTTTATGCTTGACAAAATGATTCATTACAAATGAAGTGAGCCAACTGAATGAAATACTTCAGTAAAGTGAGCTGAGGTGAAAAGAGCGGCCACTCAAAAGAGCTGATAAGCACAGCTCTAAGAAATTGTGTTTTTCTAAGAAAGTGTCGACTGCAGCCTACCTTGAGCCGCCGCTGGTCATATATAGCCTAGCCGCCGCCGAAAATTTTAGAACGACTTGGAGCTCTGTTCACAGCATTTAAGTACACTCATGCAGTGGGATCGTTTGTGCTACTATAGTATCAATTTGCCACTTTCTTACCTTCATGACACTTTTTTAAAATGAGCTAAATCAGCTACTTTTCATTATACTTTGACGCTTTTTGACCCTTTCTAGAAATTCCGCCACTTTATTTATTTTTTCGAATCAATCTGCTTGTATAAGCATAATTTCTTCTGACAGATTATATTTTTTATCTCAACTTGTACGAAAGCTGAACTGTTTGCATCAAAGTTTGAGTTGATTAAAAGAAATAATCAACTGTCTCTGATTTTGTTCCTAAATTTTCAAACCCAATAAAATTTTTAATGAATATTCCTCTGATTGAATTGTATATGTGAATAAAAATCAACTTCGAGATGCACGGATTGTAAGATTATATACATACATACATTAGACCGACTCACTGAAAAAAGTTTTTGTAACACCTCTCAAGTCAAAGATCGGTCTTTTTTGGGGGTCTAGCGATGACCGTTCATGAGCTGCACCGTCTGTAAAAAGGCTTATTTTTAATTTTTTTTGCATATTTTCGTAAAGTACATCATTTGAAAGATTTTTTTTCAAGCCGCTTCAAATGGTGTATAGAACTTTACCATCACCAAAGCGTTATTTCAAAAATACAAAACAAAAAAATTATATTATTTTTTAAGGATTCTTAGATTTGATTCGTTGCTAATTTATATACATAGGTTGTTACTTCTTGAGCAAAATATCTTAAGGAAATGTTTTTTGCCTTGTTTTCCATATTGTAACTGTAATTTAAACTAGAAAAACTTATATAAGTATGTTATAAGAAAAAAACATACTGCCAGTTTATAGAAGGCATGTTATAATGCCTATTTATAGGCAGCCGAGAATTTTTACCTGGAATAATTGTACCAAAACAAAACGAAGTTTTTAACATTTGTCAGTAGTAGTGAAATGCCACTCCGGTGGCAATTAATTTTACAAAATTGTTGGCTGAAATTGTTAAATTGTGGGTAAAATTGTTAAATTTGGGTAATTAATTTGAAAATTGTTAAATTCTTGGAAATTTGTGAAATTTGATACCTGCGAGGGTGGTTCAATAAGTCCGTCCAAATTTTTGTTTACATAAGGAGTTTTTTGTTTGCATTAACTTTGTGGGAACAGGTAATTTTTTTGAGGTTTCTTATGAGTGTATATGCCGACGGGAAAATCATGAAAATGTTTTTTCCTAATACCAATGGTGAAATAGTGATTATTAATTTTTCGTAATGCCTACGGCAATGCATGATAATTTTTCCTAATGCCGACGGCAATACATGATAATTCTTCCTAGTGCCGATGGCAATACATAATTATTTTTCCTAATGCCGACGGCATAACACATTTTTATTTTTTTCAAATGCCGACGGCAAAAAATGATTATTATTTTCTAGTACCAATGAGAAAATTCAGTGTTGCCAGACTATAGAAATTTGTTATCGTAATACTATATCAGTAATATCAGAGAAATAGATTTGATGACCACTACGCGATTCCCATATGAATCGGGAGAATGTGTGTGTGATTTCCTCACGCTAATAAATTGTTTAAAAATAAAATAATTAAATAAATTAATAAACAATTTATTTAATTATTTTATTTATGTTTAAAATGTTCTCTTGTATATGAACACCCCAATAGTTGTGTGTGGGTGGTCCAGCTTGTTTGTCGCTGGTATTTATTTATTTGTTTAAGAAATATATTTGTATGTATGTATGTGTGTATGTATGACGGTATATTTGTATGTATCACTGAGGATGCTTGTGTGTAAAATATTTTGTAGAATATATTTATATTTTGCAACGTATTCATTTTCTTTGTCTACGATTATTTAAAAGCAGCAAAGTTTCAATTAAGTACAATCATCAGCAGAGAAACAAAAAAAGTAAACATTTTGCAAGTAAGCAATAAAGTTAACTCTCCTCGTCACCACTTCCTTCTCATTCAATTATGTAGGTTGTATTTGAAATAAGAAAACACTTGTACATTCTTTTTATTTTGTATTCATTTACGGTTTAACATTTTTTTAAATTTTATAATAATACATACATATGTAAATTCTTATTTTAAGGAGTAAAAAAGTTCATTTAAAGGAAGACATTTCTTTTGTTAGTAAAATATGATATATGATATGCTTAATCGTTGGGATTTTTTAAATAATAAAAATATAATTGATAATGAAAGTGAGAGAGATGTTGTGAAAATTCATAAATTATATTTAAGGATGGATAATAAATAAATGACTAAAAAAACATAAATAATGATTTAAGAAGGTGTAGAAAAATAAAATAGATTCATATCGAATATGGATTATTTGCTGGGTTTTGTATGAGTTTCAAAGCCTACCAAACTTATTTTGTCTTTGTGATTTTCAAAAATATTATTATTCTATGAATTCTCATATGGTTTTTGAAAGTCTGTGCATAAAGTAAGAGGTTTGTGACTGTTCAAAATTTGTGGTTGAAGTCTACTGATGATTTGGTTTAAGCGCCAATGAAATACGTATATAGACCAAGCTAAACCACAAGCAAATAAATTTCAAATTAACATAAATAATTATTTTTATTTCGTATTTTTTCATGAGAGGGGGACTTTAATAAAACCATGAACTTCTGTATATATATATAATAATAATTTTTTATTTATTTTTTCCAAAATAACAAGTCTTATCTTTAAATACATAGAAAAATATATATACATATATTAATAAAATCTAATTATAATTATGTACATATGTATATATACATGTATATGTCTGTATGAGTGTATTTATTATTTCTTGAATACTTAAAGATATATTTCTTTAAAACATTTCATTTCTAAACGTTTAGAATTTGTATGCAAAGGATTTGTATTCCTACGTTACGTTAATAAAATAAAATATTTTTTTTCCATTCAGACTCTTCAAAACGAAAAAAGGTTTAATTTACAAAATCTGAGCTTAAATATCATAATAAATTTCAAACCACGTAATTACATTTACATCTAACAATTATCAATGGTTTTCTGATAATTCTAAAATTATATTAATGTGATATTCCAAATCCATAAGCTAATGACCATTACTATCATAAAACAAAATTTTTTATAAATTTTCAACTATTAGGCAACAGATCAGGTAATAGATCAGCTAACAGATCAGGTATTTAAGCAGCTATCAGATCAGGTATAGGGGGTATCAGATCATGTATCAGCTATCAGATCGGGTAACAGATCGGCTATTAGATCTGATACGTTAAATATTTTAGGAAAAAAGAAGATGCACTATGTGCAAAGCCAAATTAAGTACCAATGTTTTACTTTTATGCAGAGTACTTAATATTGTTATAAAATAAATGAATTGTTTTCTATAGCAATCATTTTTTAAGTCATTATCTCTGCTTATCACCAAAAATCCATACGTATCCTTCCAACACTCTCGACAAATTTCCTGAAACTTTTCATAACATGGTCGCTATAAATGTGCTTCATACTTGTCTCATCTTGTTTAAACATCCTAATCACATTTGCATTGTCTCTTATTAAGTGCTTAGGATTTCTCGTATAAGTTTGACACAGTTCTCGTTGTACCTTCATAGTGAATAGTCGATTAGCGCAATTTTTCTTACATCTTATTAAACAAACAAAAATTATACAAAAAAATATTCGTAGTCCATATTATTCGTAATAGGTACATACTGACTTTAATAAATAAGCTTTATGTGCTTTCCTAATATTTTTACATAGTGAAAATAACAAAAACAAAAAAAAAACTGAAAACAAAAAAAAACACAAACAGTGACATTGAGGAATACTCTATACGATTAACTCAAAACCAAATAAACAATCATAAATTACAAAAACAAAAAAAAACCGTAAGCAAAAAAACACAAAAAGTGCCCTTGAAGAATACTCTATATGAGTACCTCAAATACAAAAAATTATGAAGTGAGTTCTAACGGTAGAAATGCCTATTTTACTGTGAGTTCTGAAGCTCTCAATGAAAATAATACAAACAATAAATCTAATGAAAGTATTCATTAACATTACAGTTGCCTAGTACTTCTTCATATAAGTCAGTAATATCATCTCCTTCAGGCTCTTGTTCATCACTTAATAAAGTTATCACTACAGATAAATGTAGCTCAAAACCCAAGGTACAAGTCGGAATGGACAGATACATAACAGTGGTAAAGCATGGGCGAAGACAGAATTCTTCAAAAATTTCATCTGCTCCAAAGATGTCTAGGGATAATAGCGCATCATCTACCAATCATCAAAATCGTTTATCATTATTGCAAGTCACCGACGATAAGCCCGCTGCATCATCGCAAAAGACTTTTAAGCCACCACCTATATATTTGAGAGAGAAAAATTCTAACGCCCTAATTAAAAAATTAGTCTCGGCCATTGATGAAAACGCATTTCATGTTATTCCAATAAAGCGTGTTAATATTGACGAAACTAAAATTCAAATATACGAAGAAAAAAATTTCCGTAAAATAGTGACTGAATTTGAAAAAAATAAAACAAGTTTTTATACGTACCAGCTTAAGAGTGCCAAAGGTATGCAGATTGTATTGAAGGGTATTGACTCTTATGTTAATCCCGAAGAAGTAAAAGATGCACTCAGGATACAAGGATTTAAGGTAAAAAATGTTACTAACATAATCAATAGGGAGAAGATCCCCCAGCCTCTATTTCGTGTTAAATTGAAGCCGAATGATATACAGCTGAAAAAAAAAACGAGACACACCCAATTTATAGCCTAAAATACCTCTTATACCGAAAAATCACAGTTGAAGAGCCACATAAGCGATCACGTCCCGTACAGTGCCATAATTTCCAAGAATATGGCCACACAAAAACATACTGTAAATTACCCACTGTTTGTGTTGTGTGCGGCAAATTACATGGCACTGCTAGTTGCAATAAGCCAAAAGATCAAAGTGATAAGAAAATGCAGTAATTGTGGAGGTACTCACACCGCTAACTACAGAGGTTATCCTGTGTACTCTTTTGTCAAACAGACTATGGTGCAAAAACCCAAATTAGCTCCATCTCAATCAGCAAACGCTTACTCCGCCACTTTTGTGCAAATGAGCCAACCAGTTACTTCCCGTGTATCGTATGCCGATGCTGCTAAAACAAATTCTATTCCCCCACAAAATGTTCCACCTCCAAATAATTCAACGAATGCAAACTCAAGCTTTAACTTTAGTCGCCTTGAATCTACTATTGACAATTTCGTGCAAACTATAAAAAACTTTACAACAAATATGACTAACATGATGCAAGAAATGCTGAGAATGCAGAATACTCTGCTTTAAGCATTAATTAACAAGCCAAGAACACGTTAAAAATATGTTTCTGGAACTTGAGCACTTCCTTACGGAAAAGATATTGATATAATGTTGGTGTCTGAGACACACTTGACTTCGAGAAGCTTTTTGAAAATAAATGGCTACACTATGTATGATACAAAGGACCCTAGAGGGAGAGCATGCGGTGGATCTGCAATTCTAATTAAGTAAAGACTCAAGCACTATATCCTTGACAACGTTGGTGAAGAATATATGCAAGCTACGAATATTTTTGTAGAAAATTTTTGTTCCAATTTCGTGATATCATCAATTTACTCACCTCCCAGATTTTCAGTTACCGAAGATCAGTATGAGAAGTTCTACAAATCGTTTGGATCTTGTTTCGTGGCAGCTGGAGACTACAATGCAAAGCATACTTACTGGGGGTCGCGCCTTATAACACCTAGAGGTCGAGCTTTGTTTAATACAATTTCAAAAATGGGCTTATATGTTATTTCGAGTGGGGAGCCCACTAACTGGCCTACAAACGTACGAAAAATTCCGGATGTTATTGATTTCGGCGTAATGAAAAATATTTCTAGGGATTTAATTAATGTTGAAACTTCTCTAGATCTCTTCTCCGATCACTCCCCCACTATCGTTACAATTTGTAACCCACTAAGAATTGACTTACTTCACCCATATATGAAAATGACCAATCGTGTTAATTGGCTGGGATTCAAAAAATATCTTATTGGTCATTTCACGGAAAATATTGCGCTAAGAACACCCAATGACATTGAAACTAACATTACCAATGTTAACGAAATTATTAAACATGCTGCTGAACATGCCACTATATCCCATCCGCAGTCTGGGTTTAATAAAATTTATTCCAGGGATATTGAACATCTCGTGTTTGAAAAAAGAAGAGCTAGAAGGGAATGGCAACAGCACAGATCACCCCAATATAAACTCAGACTTAAAGAATGTTCTAAACGACTTCAAGAGTTGCTTGCATTTGAAAAAACTACATCTCTTAAAAATTACTGGGAAGGTCTTGATGTCACACCAGCATCTAATTACCCTTTTTGGCGCGCTGCTAAAAAGCTTAAAACACTCGTTGAGTTTAAGCCACCTCTGCGCACATCTACCGGAGGATGGGCAAGAAGCGATACGGAAAAATTTAAAATATTTGGTGAGCATTTAAAATCCGTATTTACCCCAAATACATGTACTGATGTTGCTGATTTGCTGAGTTTAGTTGCTCTACCCCCTCGAGCCTTAAAGTTTAAGATGCGTGATGTACATAGAGTAATGGCTGAGTTCAAGCCAAAGAAAGCTCCAGGTATTGATGGAATTAGTAACAAGATGCTGATGAACTTGCCGCATATTGCAATAAGAATCTTGCTGTTTATTTCTAATGTCATATTACGACTGGATTATATGGTATTATCCACAACTCTGGAAGCTTGCAAAAATCAAAATGATTCCAAAGCCGGGTAAAGATCTTGCTAAAGCTGAGCCATATAGGCCAATTAGTTTGCTGTCAACTATGTCAAAACTCTTCAAAAAGCTGCTCATGACAAAATTGTCTCCAATTTTAACTGATAGTGGGTGCATCCCAGACCACCAATTTGGTTTCAAAAGTCAGCATAGCACCATTGAACAAACTCATAGATTGGTTCAATTTATAAGAAAAACATTTGCGGAAAAGAAGTATTGTTCTGCCCTGTTTATAGACGTTTCTCAGGCATTTGATAAAGTGTGGCATGAAGGTCTAATTCTAAAATTAAAATCATATCTACCAATAAATTTAGTGAATTTATTAGAAAGTTGCATTACTACCCGGAAGTTCACGGTTGTGGAAGGAGAATTCATGAGTGTGCCCGAATCTATATCATCCGGTGTGCCACAGGGTAGCATACTGGGGCCAGTTTTGTATTTGATCTATACTTGTGATATGCCTTTGAGCAGCAATATCCATACATCTACGTTTGCCGTAATATTTTGAACCTTACTGGACACATCCGCTTAAAAAAGAGGGACACAAGGGCTCTATTACTCAACACTCCAGATGGGATGTCTTGAAAATACTTTTTTCATACTTTTTATACATTTTTTTCTTTTTTGGATTATCACTACTTATGTATTATTTATAACTATTAACAATGTCCGACAGTGGTCGGTCCTAATAATTATATTTTTAGATTTAAGATTTGAATACTTATTGTTAGTTCATATTTGAAGATACAATAAATAAATACATGTATTAAAAAAAAAATAAAAATTTTATTTGATGTTGTTAGAGCTTTTTGTTGACCTGGTCGCTTCAATGTTGTTGTTGTTTTTGCTGCTATATTTTTCAATGTATTTGTGTTGTATATTAGCATTATTTAGTTGGCCTTAAATGTATTCGTATTGTAATTTCCTCTCCTCGGAAATTTATTAAATCACCGTGTTGATCAAGTACGCGAATAATGTGTTGATTAAAAACACCCGTTTTTACACTTTTAAGTGCTTTTTATTTGAATTGAATCTTAAGACTAAACTACAATAATTTTTTAATTCTAACTTAATGTGAGCAACGACAGTTTTTTATGCTGACGTTGCTGTCTGGCAAAATGTGGGAACGGAAATAAAATGTAACTTAAAACTTGTATGTACGTTTTCCTACAGTTTGCCAGCCGGTATAATTGGTGAGGTGGTTTGTATGTAACTCCTCCACCCCTTGTTTGAAATCTTCCTGGATTTCTTATACATGTATATATTTTTATATTTATTAGTGTTTTTTTGTTTTTCTGGAAGAAATTCTTATATCTTAGTATATATATGATGGTATTTTATATATAAGTATATTTTTTCTTTTATTATGAAAATTTATAAGATTAAATATAACTGACCGTTGTAACTTGGAGTTCATTTACAAAAAAAAATTATTAATTATTCGGTCTATACTTATTTAATATATTCTCAATGTCAGAAGGACTCTGAGATATCGTTACGACTTGGGTTTTATTTACACCCGTCTTTTTCTTCTTTATTATAAAATAGATTAATACAAGTGCAATAGTTACAGCAATTATCAATGTTACGTTCAGTCCATATGAGACTTTACTATGAACTTTCAATTCTTTAATTTCTTCTACATTTTTTACATGTTGCAAAGTAATATTTTGAAATTCAAAATTAGGGTTTGTTACATTAATAATTGATGTTGGTGGAAAAAAGAATTTTTCATGTATTATATGTTGTTTGTTTTCAAAAATTTTATCATCGATTGTAATGCTACAATTGTTTATATTTATTAAATAATTTCCTGATAAGCTTAAGTTTCTATTGTCACAAGTTTGCTTAATTTTAATTTTTCTAGCAATTTTCAACAAAATAGTTGCTTCATCCAACTCTATTGTTTCTGTTTTATTATTAAATATGTACTTACAGTTATTTCTAATTGAACAATGGTTGCTTTTTTGGAGATGTTTAACGATTACATTTTCCTTATAGTGTAAAATAACGTTATTTATTTCAACAATATTTTCGTTAACTTCATCAATTTCCATAAAATTTGTGTTTGGTACAGCGGTAAGTAATCTCAATTGTGTAGTAATGAATTTATCAGGGATCTGTATGGCTATTATTAGAGAATTGTCCTTGAACGTCATCACTCCGATTTTAAGGAGTTTTAACTTATAAAAATCAATGTTGAAGTTTTCTATTTCTGTTTTAGTAAATATGCTAGGATGAATAAAACTGTTTTTGGCGGATGCGATATTATCCTGTATTTTCTCTATATTGTCTTCAAGCATATTTAATTTAGACAACTGGTCTAAGTAAAGGTAACGTCTCATTATTTCGTTATTACTTTTTCTGATTTGTTCAAAAGCAGATTTTATACTATTTCTATCCTGATCTATAGAGTTTTTTAAGCTAGTAAGTGATTTATTAAACGAATCATTGATAATAATTTTATTGTTTACTGTCCTAATGATATTCCTATTATTTTCTTCAACTGTGGAGATATGATCCATAATTTCTGTCCTATCGTCATCGTCCATTGTTCCGTATAGCCATTTTTGTGCTGTGCCGATGATATTTATTAAACCTCTCTTTTCCCTTTGTTGTTTTGGTTTTATTGTTTTTTCATGTATACTCTGTATCTTTTGCAAAAGGATTTCCCTATTACTTATATCTACAGTTTTAATATTTTCTTCTAAGACATTAAGAATTTCCACTATTTCTAAAATATTTACGATGTGTACTACTGTGTTAGTAGTATTAACTATTTCCACTTCACCCATCTTTATATCAATATAGCCATTGTTCTCCGGTAGCTGGCTGATTTGTAAAAATCCCTCAGTCCGAACCACCAGTAGAAGGAATACCATGGCGGTTACCAGGGTCTGAAAATTTAAGAGGTCTTTTAATGTTGGTTTCGTGAACATTTCTTAAGAGATGTTTCCTATATTTCGGCTGTTCTTTGTGTCGTAAAGCCCTGTAATTTTTTATATAACCTTCCTCTCTATTCTCCTCATAATTTTCCCTATTTAGATTTCTTTTTTCATTCAATTTGTCCTTATACTTCTCCATTCTTTCCTTTATTATTTCAAAATTTATTTTGTTATTAACCACATCAAAAGGGGTACATTTTATCGTACTGTGGTAGCTATTGTTATAAAAATTTATAGCTTTTATTATTTGTGTTTCTATTGGTAATTGTTCTTCGAGATTTAATGCTCTTATTTTCTCAGTTATGGTATTATTTAATCTTTCTACGTCGGAATTCCCGGTATGATTATTAGGTTTTGTTATATGAAAGTCAATTCCTTCTGCATCTAAAAAATTTTTAACATTGTTGGAATTGAATTCGTTGTCAAATATGAATTTTTTCGTTTTACCTTTTATTGCCAAAAATTCTCTAAGTTTTTGTACTATAGTTGTACTATTTCTATCTGGCATGTGAAAACAGACAGCATGCTTTGAAAATTTATCAATGAAAATCATAAACGACTGCTTGCTATTTACATATGTATCTACATGTACTATTTCATTTACAGATGCAGGTGTTTCGGTTCTTTGGAACTTCTTTTTGATTGGATTTCTGTCATACTTTGCTGATGAACAAATGTGACAATTATTTATTACCTTATGTATTGCCAATTTTAAATTTGGATTATAAATTTTGTGCCTGATATTTTCATAAGTAGCCAATATTCCTGAATGTCCGCTTTCATATTTATGGAAGAGAGCTATATTTTTATTCAATTCATTCTCGTCCTCTATGTCTCTAGCAAAGTAAGAACATTTGACTATTTTGTATGTGTTTCTATCAGGGAATTCTCTTATCAAACATGATTGTACTTTATAGTACTCATGGTCGCTTAATTCAGAATATACTCCGATTTTTCCTTTGGGAATTTCTCTCCTCAAAATATTGGACACATTTTCCTGTTCAATGTCATTTCTATCTATAAAAATTCGCTTGTTGCCAAAAACTCTTTTAATATTAGTCTCTTTTTCAGCGACAACAATGATTTGAACTTTAAAGCGATTGACGACAGTATCCAAAATCCCTATACCATCATCGAAGTCTTCTTCCTGTGAGTGCCTCGTTTGCACTTCCAAAGATTCTGTTTCATTATTTGTTTCTCCACTATGTATAAAACCTTCTCGAATTGGCTTTAATGTATTTATTTCATTTGTATCGACATCAATTCTACTTAGGAAGTCGGCAATGTAATTGCACTTTCCTTTAATATACTCTATTTTAAATTGATATTCTCCTAAATCGATAAGATATCTTTGCAACCTCGGGCTTATATCTCTCCCAGAATATTTGCTCATGAGCCACTTTAAGGGCTGGTGGTCACTTTCTAAATCAAACTCTTTCCCATAGATATAAGGCCTAAAATATTTTACACCCCATACTATTGCTAACAATTCTTTCTCAATTGTTGCATAGTTGGTTTCGTGTCTATTTAACGTTCGCGATGCATATGCTACTGGGTGACCATCTTGTGTTAAGACAGCTCCAATTGCGTTGTTACTTGCATCTGTAACAATTTTGAAACGTTTATTGAAATTTGGGTATCTTAATATGGGTGAATTTGTAATAAGTTCTTTGAGTTTTTCAAAGGCTGTAATATAGCTGGGATCATTTGTTTCTATTTTTTCGTTTTTTCTTAGATATCTTGTCATTGGGTAAACAATTTTAGCGTAATTGTGGATAAATTTTCGGTAAAACCCGGTCATTCCTAAAAATGATTTTATTTGTTTTTCGGTAGTTGGAAGCTTAAGCTTTTGTATAATTGAAATTTTACTCGGTCTGGTTTGATTCCATTAGTCGTTAAGACATGACCCAAAAACTGAGTTTCCTTTCGTAGGAACTCGCATTTATCGATTTGTATCTTTAATTTTGCCTTTCTTAAAGTTTTAAATATGTCCCTGATATTGCTAACATGTTCTGTCAACGAAGTACTGAATATAAGGATATCATCCATATAAACGACGCAGGTTTTGTTAATATGGTTCCTTAGCACAGTGTTCATCAATCTCTGAAAGGTCGAAGGTGCATTCCGTAGACCAAAAGGCATTCTGACGAACTCGAAATGCCCAAATGGAGTAGAAAACGCAGTTTTCTTTCTATCCTCCTCCCTGACAAGTATCTGATGGAAACCTTTCGCCAAGTCTATAGTCGAAAAATATTGAGCTCTACCTAACCTATCTAGTAAGCTATTCAGATTTGGTATCGGATATTTATCCTCAATTGTATGCTCATTTAGCTTCCTGTAGTCTACAACTATACGCCATTTTTTCGTCCCCAAATTATCAGTTTTCTTGGGAACAATCCATAAGGGGCTGTTACATGCAGAGTTGCTCTCTCTGATAATATTTTCTTTTAGCATTTCATCTACCTGTCTTCTGATTTCATTTTCGTGGATTTGGGGGTAGCGGTATATCTTTGCATAAAGGGGCTTTTCAGTATCAGTAATAATTTGGTGTTCTATTTCGTTTGTTGCCGAAAGTTTATCACCTCCGATATAAAAAAGGTCTTTAAAATCATTCAAACGATTTGCAACTTTTTCTGCCTCCTCGCTATTCAAGTGGCTAAAATTAAGCCTATCAAATATTGATTCTCGTGGAATTGGTTCGAGAGAACATATATTATTAGTATTAAAAGGGTAGTGCGTTTTTTCGAAATAAAATTTATTACCTAGGATTTCTACATATTCAAGTTGGTTATTTATTATCGCCTTAAGGGGTACCAGAAAATTTTGGCCTATTATTGCATCGTATCTATCATTTTGAAAATCAACAATCTTCCAACTGAGTGTTCCCAAACAACAAAATTCCTTGGGAAAAGGTGTAACCAATTGAGAACATATTTCACCAAATCCATTCAAGGTTCGATATCTGATTGGTTTAACAAGTTTCTGCTCCGGGTAATTTTCAATTAATTTATTTCGTTTTATTACACTAGTTGTAGAACCCGTATCTATAAGGCTTCTAATTCTTTGTTTTCCTATTGATATTATTACTATAGGCAAGTTGGTATTTGAGGCGGTATCAGAAAATTTACTTCACTTTCCTGATGAAAGGTACCTATTTCCATTGGCTCCGGTCCTTCGCCATAATAATTCCTTCGGCGTTCTTGTCCACTGTTATAACAATTTCCGTTCTGATCATTTTTCCTCTGGTTTGAAAACCCTGACTGCTGTGTATTATGATAATTTCTATTATGACTAGATCCCATCTGTAACCTATCATTGATGTTGTTCCTATTTTGGAATCCTCCATTACTTGATATTTGAGTATTATAATTGAAATTGTTTTTATTTTGAAATCTATTATTACTTGACGTGGGGAAATTATAATTGCTATTGTTTTTATTTTGAAATCTGCTAGTATTTGACGTTGTTAAATTATAATTGAAATTGTTTTTCTTTTAAAATTCGCTATTATGCGGCATGAAATCCTGCCAAATCTTCTTAGGTGTTTGCCTGTTCATTTTTGCAAAATCTTTATTTTTCGAGTCTGTTCTATGACCAAATGCTATTGCTCTAGTATCATACAGAAGCTTAAGTTTCGTATATTTTGACATTATACTAGTCAAAGTTTCATCTTCACCTATATGGGCCCTTATTGGTCCATCTATTTTTTCAATCATCAAGTCAACCAAGTCCCTGTCTACACAATCAGGATTATATATTCACGGTCTTCTTACATCTAATTCATATAATTCATTTATTTCATATTTAACCTTAGTAAATATATCGAAAAGTTCACTTAAGTTACTCACTTTAGCATTTCTAGCAAAATTAAAAATCTCTCCATAAGTTCTCCTCGGCTGCAAGCCTTTTAAAAGCTGATTTTTTATTTGTTCCCAAGTTGCTCCGTCTGTCAGCTCTCTAACCATTTTGCCCGCATCTCCTTCCAGTTTTTCGTTCGTCACTATCCTCAACCCATAAGCAATGAGGTCATCATTTCCGCCTGCCAAAGCCAATGTCGATTCGACTGACATTATAAACTGCCTTAGATTATGATCTTTGTCTAACGGCCTTATTCTACTAAATTCGACTATTATGTGTTCTGGTTTCAGATAAAACCCTTGAATTTGATTCTGCTGAACCTGCTGTTGTTGATTTTGCGATTGCTGTTGTTGATGCTGCATTTGTATCTGCTGTTGTTGATGTTGCGATTGCTGTTGTTGATGCTGCATTTGTATCTGCTGTTGTTGCTCTAATTGTTGATGTTGTAATTGTATTTTCAGCTCCTGCTGTTTTAGAACCATTTCAAGTTCTACAATTCTTTGCTGTAATTCTTCTTCCATGTTTATATGGCGATTTTTGTCGAATTTTTGTTTTCTATTCATTAACGTTAGGTTTTTTTTTGTATATCTTTTTTTTTTTTATTATTTAAACTTTGTTTTTTTTTTCTTTTAACTTTTATTTAATTACTAGTTATGTTAGAGATTTAATTATTTGTTCTTTATTATTAATTTCTTTAGAAATTAATTCCGTTTCCGACTGCGCCAATAATGTGTTGATTAAAAACACCCGTTTTTACACTTTTAAGTGCTTTTTATTTGAATTGAATCTTAAGACTAAACTACAATAATTTTTTAATTCTAACTTAATGTGAGCAACGACAGTTTTTTATGCTGACGTTGCTGTCTGTCAAAATGTGGGAACGGAAATAAAATGTAACTTAAAACTTGTATGTACGTTTTCCTACAGTTTGCCAGCCGGTATAATTGGTGAGGTGGTTTGTATGTAACTCGCGCAGCGCTAGTGAACTTATCTCTCTGGTGTTCACAGGTAAATAGATGAGATTTCTTGGAACCTCATCTATTTTATAGCCTGGAGGCACATTTATCGGAAATTCATGAAGTGTATGCGATTTGGAGTTATTCATATATGTGTTAATAGCGATACTACTTTCAATTCGCAAGAGATTCATTTTAAAAATATTAACTGGAAGATCTGAGTAATAATATTTGTTTGGTGGTAGGATTTTGCTATTGAATCCTAAAAGTTTTCCAATTCTGTTGTCTTTAATAAAATATACAGGATCCTTGGATATATTAACTTTAACTTGCATTGTGTTGTTATTGGCTTCAATATAAATCTTATTTGCTGGACAAAGTCATTTGTATTGCTCTTCTATAAAATCAACTATATCATTTAATTCGTAAGATCCAATTGGTATTTCAATTTTATGTTCTCCTATATGAAACATATTTTTGTAAGTGTCTATATTTGGAATACTGTTGTATAAATGAAAATCAGTTAGAGCACACTCATATGCACCATGTAATTCATGAGGAGGAAAGTAACTAGCAAATAATTCTGATGAGTTAGAGCTCAGAGTAAGTGTTATTGACTTTATAACAGGCTGATTACAATTAAACAAAATTTAGTACACAGTATGGTTTATAAACATAATTTACATATTTATTTACTTTTCTTATTTTAAAATTAACATAAGTTTCTTAATATTAATGTTATTATTGTTCTTGATATGATGTTGTTGGTGATTTAGTTTTTCTTGCAACCATAATATTTCATCTTTACTTATTCAAGAATTGTGTTGATCTGAAAATCCTAGCCATTTCACATATACTTCTTTCGCTTTAGTTTTGAGAACCTTTTCAACTAGATATGTATTTGGAAATCTAGTTTTTGAAAGTTCATCACTATAGAATCCACCTTTAATAGGATTACCAAGATAATCTTCTAATATGTATTTTTTATGCATGTTTTTTTAATTATTGTATCTTAATATATGAACTAACAATAAGTATTCAAATGTTAAATCTAACATATAATTAATAGGCCCGACCAATGCCAGACATAACTAAGTGATAGTTGTAAATAATACATAAGTAGTGATAAGCAAAAAAAATAAAAAATTTCAAGCAACTTCAATCGGAGTGTTTAGTATTAGAGCCCTTGTATCTCTCTTTTTTAAGCGGATGTGTCCAGTAAAGTTCAAAATATTACGAGCAAGCGGATTAGGATGTGACTCGAGTTTTGTTAGATATTTGCCTGCGTATTTTGCAATTTCTTCAGTCACTAGTGGGATATTTAAATAACGATGTATATTTGAATTCTTAATGTACCATGGAGCAGATGTTATTACCCTTAAAATTTTGTTTTGTCTTCGTTGAATTCTCTCTACATTGGAAGCAGAAGCAGTGCCCCAAAACTGGATACCGTAGCATCATATTGGCTTTAAAAGCGACTTGTATATTAAAAGTTTGCAGTCTAGGCTGAGTGTTGAATTTCTGCCAATCAGCCAATGTACCTGAGTTAATTATAGTTTTATTTGAGTTAACTTATAGTCAATATGATGTTTCCATGTAAGCCGTCGATCGAGGTGTATACCAATATATTTCACATGTGAATGTTGAGGAATAACTTGATTATTAATCCGAATGGGGGAACAAGTATCTCTTCGTAAGGTTAATGTCATATGGACACACTTTTGTTTATTTACCTTAATTCTCCATAAGTTTAACCATAGTTCCATCTGGCTTATGTGTTCCTGGAGTTTTCGGGATGCCTCATCAGGGTTTTCGTGCATACTAAGGCAGGCGGTATCGTCGGCAAATGTAGAAGTGTGGATACTACTGCTCACAGGCTTATCACAAGTATAAATCAAATATAAAAATGGCCCCAGTATACTCATCTGTGGCACACCGGATGAGATAGTTTCAGGCATACTCATAAAGTGTCCTTCCACAACTGTAAACTTTCGTGCAACAATGTAACTTTCCAAAAGATTTAGAATGTTTATGGTAAATATGTCTTCAATTTCAAAATCAGGCCTTCATGCCACACTTTATCAAATGCCTGAGAAACATCAATAAACACGGCAGAACAATACTTCTTTTCCTCAAATGTTTTTCTGATAAATTGAACCAATCTATGCGTTTGCTCAATGGTGCTATGCTGGCTTCTAAAACCAAATTGATGGTCCGGGATGCATCCATTATCAGTTAAAATTGAAGACAATTTTGTCACGAGTAGCTTTTCAAAAAGCTTTGACATTGTTGACAGTAAACTTATTGGCCTATATGACTCAGCCTTTGTAAGATATTTACCTGGCTTTGGAATCATTTTAACTTTGGCAAGCTTCCAGCAGTCTGGATAATACTCCAGTCGTAAAATGGCATTAAAAATGAATAAAAGGATTCTAATAGCAGTACGAGGTAATTTAATTAGCATCTGGTTACTAATTCCATCCATACCGGGAGCTTTTTTCGGGTTGAGTTCGGCAATTAGTTTTTGTACATCACACATTGTAAATTTTAAGGGTCGAGGGGATAGAGCAACTACACTCGGCAAATCAGCAACACCGGTACATGTATTTGGTGTAAATACGGATTTTAAATGCTCAGCAAATATGTTACCTTTTTCAGTATCGCTTCTTGCCCAACCTCCGGTAGATGTGCGCAGAGGTGGCTTAAACTCAACGGGTGTTTTAAGCTTTTTAGCAGCGCGCCACAAAGAGTAATTAGATGCTGGTGTGACATCAAGGCCTTCCAGATAATTTTTGAAAGATGCAGTTTTTTCAGATGCAAGCATCTCTTGGAGTCGTTTAGTGCACTCTTTAAATCTGATTTTGTGTTGAGGTGATCTGTGCTGTTGCCATTCCCTTCTAGCTCTTTTTTTTCACGTACGAGATGTTCGACGTTTGTAGAATAAATTTTATTGAACCCAGTATGCGAATGGGAGATAGTGGCATGTTCAGAAGCTTGTTTAATATTCTCGTTAAGATTTGCAATGTTCGATTCAATGTCATTGGGTGTTCTTAGCGTAATATTTTCCGTGCAATGACTACTAAGATATTTTTTGAATCCCAGCCAATTAACACGATTTATTATCTTGACATATGGGTGAGGAAAAGCGCTTCTCAGTGGACTACAGATTGTAACGATCGTGGGAGAGTGATCAGACGACAGATCTAGAGAAGCTTCAACGTGAATTAATTCCCTAGAAATACTTTTTTTGACAAAGTAAAGTAGTAAAGTGTTAGTAGGCTCCCCACTTGAAATAACATCCAAACCCATTTTTGAAATTGTGTTGAACAACGCCCTACCTCTAGGCGTAATAAGACGCGAACCCCAGAACGTATGCTTAGCATTGTAGTCGCCAGCTGCAACGAAACAAGGTCCAAGAGATTTGTAGAACTTCTCGTATTGGTCCTCAGTGATTGAAAATATGGGAGGGGAGTAAATTGAAGATATCACGAAATTTGTACAAAAATTTTCAATGCAGATATTTGTTGCTTGTAGATGTTCTTCACAAATGTTGTCAAGAATATAGTGCTTGAGTCTTGACTGTATTAGAATTGCTGATCCACCGCATGCTCTCCCTCTAGGGTCCTTTGTGTCATATAAAGTGTAGCCATTAATTTTAAAGAGGCTTCTAGAAGTCAAATGAGTCTCAGAGACCAACATTATATCAATATTTTTTTCCGTAAGGAAGTGCTCAAGTTCATTTTTATCAATTTAAGCATGCTCATAATCTTCATGTGAACATTCTCTATTGGTAAGTGTATTGAAAAAGTCTTCCCTCGCTGGAAGTTGCCTATCATTTAATTTTTCAAAGGAATTGAGATAGTTGTAAGGGAAAACACCCTTCCTTCTAACCAGATCAAACTCTATTTATGATGTAAATTGCTCTCTAATTGTACAGAAATCGTTATCCATAAGATTATTGGCTAAAGTTTCTAAGCTTTTGGGCATAAAAGGTAAGGTGTCTAGAAATCTAAGTTCAAGATTGAAATCGTCATTCATTTTTGTATATGTTGATAAAGATATATAACGTTCTTTATTTAGCGGAAGGACTTTTATGTTGTCAGACTTTTCTCCTAACTCTTTAACAAAAAGATGTGAGTCATAAGAGGAATAATTATGAAAATAAATAGGGATAAATTTTGGTTGTTGATATTTTAAGTTGCACATATTATGAGCTGCACCTCTAAATTTGCCAGTTACATGACAATGATCCCTTACGCGATCGCTACCTAAAAATTTATCACATATGTGGTAATTTACAGCATTTCGAAAACTGAATATTTCTGAAGGGGATAAAGAATCCATTTGTGTCTTTCTCATTAAATAATTAGTATATATATCTTCACAATCCTTAACTTAATAAGGATACCAGTATAGATTCTAAACTTATCTATATTATGGTTAATATATTCAATATTATAACTAAAAGCACAGGGAATATGCTTTTTAGTTAAATTATTTTTTTACTTACTCTACATTGGATGTCCTCAAGTATGCACTCAAAATCTGCATACACGACAAAAGGCACATCCATCTGTCGTTGGTGGTCCTTAAATTTAAGTGTAGCGTTATTATAGGATGCTAGCTGGGCTACAATTTTACCACACTCTGCTTTGTGTTGCTCCATGATCCTATCACTGTGAGTAAATTGCAGACATACATCATACATTACACAATTTAAGAGTGTGTTCATGTTTTGTCGTTTGACCCCTTTATCATTTGTAAAAAAAATTTAATTTAAATCATTTATAATAACTATTATAAAAAGTTTACCTTAAATTTATATATATATATATATATATATATATATATATATATATATATATATTTATATTCACTCGTTGTACCTTCATAGTGAACAGTCGA
This sequence comes from Tachina fera, assembly GCA_905220375.1. Lineage (NCBI taxonomy): Eukaryota > Metazoa > Arthropoda > Insecta > Diptera > Tachinidae > Tachina > Tachina fera. Next base: position 50,128,617 of record LR999967.1, read on the forward strand.
TTAGCGGAATTTTTCTTACATTCTTATTAAACAAACAAAAAATTATACAAACAAATATTCGTAGTGCATATTATTCCTAATAGGTACATACTGACTTTAATAAATAAGCTTTATGTGCTTTCCTAATATTTTTACATAGAGGAAATAACAAAAACAAAAAACCGAAAACAAAACACAAACAGTGACATTGGGGAATACTCTATACGAGTAACTCAAAAATAAATAAACAATCATAAATTACAAAAACATAAAAAAACCGTAAGCAAAAAAAAGACAAAAAGTCCCCTTGAGGAATACTCTATATGAGTAACTCAAATACAAAAAATTATGAAGTGAGTTCTAACGGCAGAAATGCCTATTTTAGTGTGAGTTCTGAAGCTCTCAATAAAAATAATACAAATAATAAATCTAATGAAAGTATTTTTTTAACGCTTTGTCCAATGCCAAATAGTGATTCATTAACAATACAGTTGCCTAGTACTTCTTGATATAAGTCAGTAGTATCATCTCCTTCAGGCTCGTGTTCATCACTTAATAAAGTTATCACTACAGATAAAAGTAGCTCAAAACCCAAGGTACAAGTCGGAATGGACAGATACATAACCGTGGTAAAGCGTGGGTGAAGCCCGAATTCTTCAAAAATTTCATCTACTCCAAAGATGTCTAGGGATAATAGCGCATCATCTACCAATCGTCAAAATCGTTTTTCATTATTGCAAGTCACCGACGACAAGCCCGCTGCATCATCGCAAAAGTTTTTTAAGCCACCACCTATATATATGAGAGAGAAAATTCTAGCGCCCTAATTAAAAAATTAGTCTCAGCCATTGGTGAAAACACATTTCATGTTGTTCTAATAAAGCGTGGTAACATTGACGAAACTAAAATTCAAATATACGAAGAAAAAGATTTCCGCAAAATAGTGACTGAATTCGAAAAAAATAAAACAAGTTTTTATACATACCAGCTTAAGAGTGCCAAAGGTATGCAGATTGTATTGAAGGGTATTGACTCTTATGTTAATCCCGAAGAAGTAAAAGATGCACTCATGATACAAGTATTTAAGGTAAAAAATGTTACCAACATAATCAATAGGGAGAAGATCCTCCAGCCTCTATTTCCTGTTAAATTGGAGCCGAATGATATACAGCTGAAAGAAAACGAGACACACCCAATTTATAGCCTAAAATACCTCTTATACCGAAAAATCACAGTTGAAGAGCCACATAAGCGATCACGTCCCGTTCAGTGCCATAATTGCCAAGAATATGCATACACAAAAACATACTGTAAATTACCCACTCTTTGTCTTGTGTGCGGCGAATTACACGGCACTGCTAGTTGCAATAAGCCAAAAAATCAAAGTGATAAAAAATGCAGCAATTGTGGAGGTAATCACACCGCTAACTACAGAGGTTATCCTGTGTACTCTTTTGTCAAACAGACTATGGTGCAAAAACCCAAATTAGCTCCATCTCAATCAGCAAACGCTTACTCCGCCACTTTTGTGCAAATGAGCCAACCAGTTACTTCCCGTGTATCGTATGCCGATGCTGCTAAAACAAATTTTATTCCCCCACAAAATGTTCCACCTCCAAATAATTCAACGAATGCAAACTCAAGCTTTAACTTTAGTCGCCTTGAAGCTACTATTGACAATTTAGTGCAAACTATAAATAATTTTACAACAAATATGACTACCATAATGCAAGAAATGCTGAGAATGCAGAATACTCTGCTTCAAGCATTAATTAACAGGCCATGAACACGTTAAAAATATGTTTCTGGATCGCAAACGGCATTCGCCAACATAAAAATGAACTTGAGCACTTCCTTACGAAAAAAAATATTGATATAATGTTGGTCTCTGAGACACATTTGACTTCGAGAAGCTTTTTCAAAATAAATGGATACACTATGCATGCTACAAAGGACCCTAGAGGGAGAGCATGTGGTGGATCTGCAATTCTAATTAAGTCAAGACTCAAGCACTATATCCTTGACAACGTTAGTGAATAATATATGCAAGCTACGAATATTTTTGTAGAAAATTTTTGTTCTAATTTCGTGATATCATCAATTTACTCACCTCCCAGATTTTCAGTTACCGAAGATCAGTATGAGAAGTTCTACAAATCGCTTAGATGTTGTCTCGTGGCAGCTGGAGACTACAATGCAAAGCATACGCACTGGGGGTCGCGCCTTATAACACCTAGAGGTCGAGCTTTGTTTAATACAATTTCAAAAATGGGCTTATATGTTATTTCGAGTGGGGATCCCACTTACTGGCCTACAAACGTACGAAAAATTCGGGATGTTATTGATTTCGGCGTAATGAAAAATATTTCTAGGGATTTAATTAATGTTGAAACTTCTCTAGATCTCTCCTCCGATCACTCCCCCACTATCGTTACAATTTGTAATCCACTAAGAAGTGACTTACCTCACCCATATATGAAGATGACTAATCGTGTTAATTGGCTGGGATTCAAAAAATATCTTAGTAGTCATTGCACGGAAAATATTGCGTTAAGAACACCCAATGACATTGAAACTAACATTGCCAATCTTAACGAAATTATTAAACAGGCTGCTGAACATGCCACTACCTCCCATCCGCAGTCTGGGTTTAATAAAACTTATTCCAGGGATATTGAACATCTCGTATGTGAAAAAAGAAGAGCTAGAAGGAAATGGCAACAGCACAGATCACCCCAACATAAACTCAGACTTAAAGAATGTTCGAAACGACTTCAAGAGTTGCTTGCATCTGAAAAAACTGCATCTCTTAAAAATTATTTGGAAGGTCTTGATGTCACACCAACATCTAATTACTCTTTGTGGCGCGCTGCTAGAAAGCTTAAAACACCCGTTGAGTTTAAGCCACCTCTGTGCACATCTACAGGAGGATGGGCAAGAAGCGATACGGAAAAATGTAAAATATTTGCTGAGCATTTAAAATCCGTATTTACCCCAAATACATGTACTGGTGTTGCTGATTTGCCAAGTGTAGTTGCTCTACCCCCTCGAGCCTTAAAGTTTAAGATGCGTGATGTAAATGAAGTAATTGCTGAACTCAAGCCAAAGAAAGCTCCAGGTATTGATGGAATTAGTAACAAGATGCTGATGAACTTGCCGCATATTGCAATAAGAATCTTGCTGTTTATTTCTAATGCCATATTACGACTGGAGTATTATCCACAACTCTGAAAGCTTGCAAAAATCAAAATGATTCCAAAGCCGGGCGAAGATCTTACTAAAGCTGAGTCATATAGGCCAATAAGTTTGCTGTCAACTATGTCAAAACTCTTCGAAAAGCTGCTCATGACAAAATTGTCTCCAATTTTAACTGATAGTGAGTGCATCCCAGACCACCAATTAGGTTTTAGAAGTCAGCATAGCACCATTGAACAAACTCATAGATTGGTTCAATTTATTAGAAAAACATTTGAGGAAAAGAAGTATTGCTCTGCCCTTTTTATTGACAATTCTCAGGCATTTGATAAAGTGTGGCACGAAGGCCTTATTATAAAATTAAAATCATATCTACCAATAAATTTAGAGAATTTATTAGAAAGTTGCATTACTACCAGGAAGTTCACGGTTGTGGAAGGAGAATTCTTGAGTGTGCCCGAATCTATACCATCCGGTGTGCCACAGGGTAGCATACTGGGGCCAGTTTTGTATTTGATCTATACTTGTGATATGCCTTTGAGCAGCAATATCCATACATCTACGTTTGTCGATGATACAGCCTGCCTGAGTATGCATGAAAACCCTCAAGAGGCTTCCCGCTATCTACAAGAACATATTACACAGTTGGAAATGTGGTTGAACTTATGGAGAATTAAGGTAAATGAACAAAAGTGTGTCCATATAACGTTTACCCTAAGAAGAGATACTGGTTCCCCAATTCGAATCAATAATCAAAATATTCCTCAACATTCCCAAGTGAAATACCTTGGTATACACCTTGATCGAAGGCTTACATGGAAACATCATATTGACTTTAAGCTAACTCAGATGAAACTTAAGTTATCTCAACTACACTGCTTGATTGGCAGAAATTCAACACTTAGCCTGGACTGTAAACTTTTAATATACAAGTCGCTTTTGAAGCCAATATGGTGTTACGGTATCCAGTTATGGGGCACTGCTTCAGCTTCCAATGTAGAGAGAATCCAACAAAGGAAAACAAAATTTTACGGTTAATAACATTGGCTCCATGGTACATCAAAAATTCCAATATCCATCGTGATTTAAATATGCCACTAGTGATTGAAGAAATTGCAAAATACGCAGGCAAATATTTAACAAAACTCGAATCACATCCTAATCCGCTTGCTCGTAATATTTTGAACCTTACTGGACACATCCACTTAAAAAAGAGGGACACAAGGGCTCTATTACTCAACACTCCAGATGGGATGTCTTGAAAATACTTTTTTTTATACTTTTTATACATTTTTTTCTTTTTTGGATTATCACTACTGATGTATTATTTATAACTATTAACAAGTTTATGTCCGACAGTGGTCGGTCCTAATAATTATATTTTAGATTTAAGATTTGATCACTTATTGTTAGTTCATATTTGAAGATACAATAAATAAATACATGTATTAAAAAAAATATATATTCACTAGTACTTGACACTTTTAGCTTACCTAGACATATTTTCTATTAGAACGTAATGATGACCAACGATATTTTCCAACAACAATAAGTTGATATGATTACATTTTTCCTCCTTTGTTATATAATACGGACCAACAACTACATTACTTTCCTCATCATAACCAAATACGTTTACGCTGATTCCACTATTCCGCTTCTCAAATATTTTAATATCTTTTAAAGATATTGGAAATATTAAATTCTTAAAATCTAGCGTTACACCATTTTGGGTACAAATGATGTCAGCAGTTATGTCAAGAATATTGTATGAGCTACATCGCTGTTTAATGTTTATTTGAGATGTATCTACTGCGGCGATCAGACACCACTTGAAACAATATTGATCGGTGTTTTCTACATTGATGCAAGCTTTTCTTTTTTGAAGTTTTTCTGGTAAACTCATCCAGTTTGCACCTTTAACTAGAGAAGCTTTATTAATACTTAGCTCTGCTCGGACTATGCGTATCAAAGTCCAACCAGAGTCCTTCTCTTGGAATTCACTCATTTTATTTTGAATTTCTGAAATTTGGTTAGAAAATGCTTTATATATTTCATCTACTCTGGTCAACAAATTCATTTTAGCTCTATGATGAATAATATTGAACTCCAATTCCTCTCCCACAATTTTTACATATTCTGCCACAATACTCATATTAAATTTTATTACAGTGTGGCTTTGTAAATGACTTTCAAGCATCTCTATGAAAATTGATTCATTTTCACCAATGAAATATTCTAGTAAAAGTTCATCTCTTTTATTATATAATCCATACGTTACAATATTATTTTTGAACGCTTTACTTATGGTGTAAAATTTCATGTTATCTTCATGTCTTCCTTGAGTTTCTTCATCAATGCTGGTATTATTTCTTAAATTACCTCCATAAGCATCCGCTCCTTGAAGTTCTCGTTGTTGTTGTTGTTGTGGTTGATATTGTAGTTGTTGATGTTCATAAGTATTTGTGTTGTTGCCAATGCATTTGTTTTTGTTGCTGTTGTAGTTGATATTGCAATTGTTGGTCAGTATTTGGGTACCATTGCATGGCCATAGGATATGGTTGCTGTTGTTGAGGATATCTAAATTTTAATTGAAAAAAGTAGGCGTTAACACGCCCATACAATTTAAACGTCCTATTTCATATGTTTCGGGTCATCACATTTAAATGTATTTTTTATGTATTTACTATTATCCGTTTCCAACAAAACTAAACAGGAAAGATTACTACAAAAAAAATTTGGGGTTAAAGAAAGTAGGCGGGAGCACGCCCTTAAGAATAAAAATTAAAATTTGCGCTAGTGAGCTGAAATTTAATAAACGAGTAGAAAAATGAAAAAAAGGAACCCTATTATTTTCGGTACGTTGTCCGTCTGTCCGTTACACGGTATTTTCTCAGGAACCGTAAGAGCTACGGACCTGAAATTTGGACAGAGTATATAGAACCTTGGCCGCTACAACAACAAATACATGAGAATTAAAAATAAAGGGTGTTCCAAAACGAGCGACGAAAAATGTTAAAATCACTTGTAATATACATACAATTGCATGTACATATGTATATTGACACTTGAAATTTGTAAAATTAGTGTATTTTTATATAGACTACAACAACTAATATTAAAATATTAAAAACTTTTAATGCCATTTTGACTATGTAATTTTGACAACTTGCCATATCTTGGAAACCGTAAGAGGTAAACTCTTGAAATTTTCAAAAACCGTGAAACTAAAAAATTCGATAATTATAAAATCGTCAAACCCAAAAATAAAATCGCCAAAAATTAAAAAAAAATCGCCAAAACAAAAAAATGCCAAAATTAAAAAACATTCTAACACTAAAATAAGTCGAAAAATTTTAAAAAATCGTCCCAATGAATAAAATCGCCAAAATGAAAAAAGCGCCAAAAACCGAAAAAAATCGCTAAATTTAAAAAAAAAATTCTAACACTAAAATAAGTCGCAAAATTCGAAAAAATCGCCAAAATGAAAAAATCTTCAAAAACCGAAAAAATCCCCGAAATGAGAAAAAAAAGTGTCAAAATAAAAAAAGCGCTTAAAAGAAAAAAATTCCCCAAAATAAAGAAACGCCAAAAACCGAAAATCGCCAAAATTAGCAAAAAATCGAAAACAAAACATAATCACCAGAAAATAAGAGAACGCCAAAGTCCGAAAAAAAGTCGCAAAAACGAGAAAAAAAAGTGTCACAACTAAAAAAATCGCCAAAATTAGAAAAAAACTCCAAAAACCGAAAAATCACCGAAATAAAAAAAAATCGCCTATATGAGAAAAATCGCCAAAATTAATAAAATCGTCAAAATAAAAAAAACCCCAAAATTAAAAAAACTTCAAAAACTAATTTTGTATAGTTCGGCTAAGGCTCCTATTGAATTACATATCTCGTGTCCGTACGGAATCCTTCGTGCGCAGGTCAAAGTCGCACTTCACTGAATTTATTCCTTTATTATAAATAATTGTAAAATCATAATCACTTAGGTCTAGTATAATTCTTGTCCTTTTAGATGAAGGATTCTTATGTGAAAAGAGTGAAATTCAAGGTCTATGGTCTGTTACTATTATAAATACGGCGACCATATTTCTTAGCAAAAAATAAAGGACATTTAGAAATGTAAAAACAATTAAATCTAGGAGCATAAATAAGGTGACTGCACTAAGCTAGGAGGCTGATGTATGTTATCCAAACTTAATTCGAATTCCTAAAAATATGTTGTTATTTGGGTTATATTCAGTTTTGTATGGTGTATGACATTTTCTGCAAGAAATATACATTGAAAAGTTTGATGGTAATTTATACCAACAAACAAACTGAACCAACAAAACACAAACGACGCACTGTGTTGCGGCTATTGGAAAAGTAACTTTTTTCCGATTATTTTTTTCAGTGTTTTTAATGATGCAATTTTCACAGGCATTCCAAGTAAACAAAAAACACATAAAGCTTATTTTTATGTTGGCCCGTTGATTTTTAATTGATTTTAGAAATCAAATATACAAAATTTTCACGAAAAGAGGGGATTTCAGGGCTGTATTCAAAATGATCTCATTTGATTTTGGTGACAGATATTTTGATTCAGAAACAAAATCTGCCTTTGGACAAGTATCTTCTATAAAAAAAAGAATGTTGTTTGAGACATTTTCATATGCACCTTTTTTAGAGCGAAAACCCGACTAAAGGTCCATTTTTCCTTAAAATTTGGGTTAGATAAGCAATATCTAAAAAGTCCCAGAGAGTCTCAGTTCCAAACCACTACAGAAATGTTACATAATTTGTTTTCAACGAACTGTGAAAAAATCAGCTGCCCATACCTGCCCTCCTGGGAGTTATAGCGATTTTAGTAAATCACTCTCAGTATTTATTCCATAGAAATAGAACGGAAATTCTCGGAATCACTTATTGAATATATTAATTATATTGGTTTTCGGGTGACTTTCCGTCATCCCACGTCAAATTTTTATTATTTTCAGACCGGTTTCGGCTAACCGCCATCTTCAGTAGTAGTAGGGAACTACCATTCCTGCGACAATTAAACTTGCAAAATTGTTGGCTGAAATTGTTAAATTGTTGGTGAAATTGTTAAATTTGGGTAATTAAAATTTGAAAATTCTTAAATTCTTGGAAATTTGTGAAATTTGATACCTGCGAGGGTGGTTCAATAAGACCGACCAAATTTTTGTTTACATAAGGAGTTTTTTGTTTACATTAACTTTGTGGGAACGGGTTATTTTTTTTTTGGGTAATATTAATTGTGATAACGGGTGATTTTTTTTGTGGGTGTGGTTTAAGGGGTTTTATAAGATTAAGATTTCACAAGTGTATATGCCGACGGGAAAATCATGAAAATGATTTTTCCTGATACCAGTGGGGGAAATAGTGATTATTAATTTTTCCTAATGCCTACGGCAATGCATGATAATTTTTCCTAATGCCTACGGCAATGCATGATGTTTTCGTAATGCCAACGGCAATACATGATTATTATTTTTTTTAAATGCCTACGGCAATACATGAGTATTATTTTTTTCAAATGCCGACGGCAAAACACATTTTTATTTTTTTCAAATGCCGACGGCAAAACATGATTATTATTTTCTAGTACCAAAGGGAAAATTGCCAGTGTTGCCAGACTATAGAAATTCGTTATCGTAATACTATATCAGTAATATCAGAAAAAATAGATTTGATGACTACTACGCGATTCTCATATGAATCGGGAGAATGTGTGTATGATTTCCTTACGCTAATAAATTGTTTATGAATAATATAATTAAATAAATTAATAAACAATTAATTAAATTATTTTATTTATGTATAAAATGTTCTCTTGTATATGAACACCCTATACTTGTGTGTGGATGATCTAGCTTGTTTGTCGCTGGTATTTATTTATTTATTTATTTATTTTGTTTAAGAAATATAATTGTATGTATGTATGTATGTATATTTGTATGTGTACGTATGTATGTATGTGTATTTGTATGTATGACTGAGGATGCTTGTGCGTAAAATATTTTGTAGAATACATTTATATTTTGCAACGTAATCATTTTCTTTGTCTACGATTATTTTAAAACAGCAGAATTTCAACCAAGTACAATCATCAGCAGAGAAATAAAATAAGTAAAAATTTGCAAGTAAGCAATAAAGTTAACTCTCCTCCTCCCCACTTCCTTCTCTATCATATATGTAGTTTGTATTTCAAATAAGAAAACACTTGTACATTCTTTTATTTTGCATACATTTATTGTTTAAAATTGTTTTAAATTTTATAATAATACATACATATGTAAATTCATATTTTAAGAAGTAAAAAAGTTCATTTAAAGCAAGACATTTTTTTTGTTAGTAAATTAGCATTTTTTTAATGCGCAAACACCAAAATTATGATAACTACAATAAAGATATTCTGGATACTTGATTTCCATTTGTTTAAAGTTGATGCAGCCTATTCCTCAACGTTAAAAATTTTTCGGTGTAACATTTTTTCCAACCATCGCCTTTTTTCTTCACCTTTTACATAAATTGTTGAACATCTTGCGTTGGCTTTTAAAAAATTGCAAACGCTTTGAAATGAAGCTGATCTAGCAGTCCAGTTTAGGTGATGATAGTTTTTTGTTAGCCACTTTGCTTTTTTATTGATAACCATTTAAAATCAAATGGGGATTTTATAATGAAATGGTTATATTCATAATTGTTGCTTTTGCGATGAAATCATTTGAATTACTCTTGAAACCTTGTACGTCTATAAAAATTATGTTGTTATCCATATTACTCAATTTATAAAACTTTTCGAACTTGTCCTTTGATAGGTATATATTTTATTATACGATCATGAATAAGAATGCAGTAAGCTGTTGTCTTTGCTGCAATATTAGTTGCTGTTTCAAATTCTATTTTTATATCAATCGGTCCATTATTGAGTGATTCATTCTGATGACTGACATCTACTACAATAATAGGAGCTTTTGTCTTAAACTCTGGTGCAGTTAGAAGCGGTTGAGATTCTTTCATATAATAACTTTGTTGAAATCTTATAAACATATCATATAGAATTGCATATCGTTCATTTTTAAACTTTATGTTAAGATCATCATATGGATATGAGACTGAATTTAAATGTACTTTTAAATTAGTCAAATCACAATGAACAAACTTACTTTCTTGTTGAAAAGCAATCAATACAAAACGTGGGCGTTCTCTATTTGCAGCCAGTTTAACATTCCAAATATAGCTAGTTCCTATGTTTAATTGTGGATTAATATGACAATCCCAACTGCGAAATGCCATAGGTATATAAGCACCATTATTAATAATTTTTATCATATTCAATTTGCTAAAGTCCGATAATTGTACATGTGGGATTCTCCATGAGATGAGTGAAATTGTAAGTTTAGCTTTTTCAGTAGAAACACTCGAGCGCACAAGATCTTCATCGTTCTTATTGCGCAAGAGTATCAATTCATGTTTTCCATTTAGTATAACTTTGTTGTAGTCTTCAGCGAATCCTAGAAGCATTTTTAGAGGTACATAGAAATTGAAAAATCCATTTACAAGAGTGTCATCGTCAATTTTGTTCCATCCAGCATTTTGCATCACGTTGCTTTCAGTTGGTGACATAGAAACCAAATTTTTTATGGTGCTTGTGGCTCCTAAATATCTTGTATGATCAATTTCAATTCCATTGAGATCATAGCGAATTTCATCAAACAGATATGCCACAAAGTTGTTTTTTAGTATAAAGTTCTCTGAAGATGATGAAGATTTGGTCTTATTATCATCGGCAACAAACCCCTCCACATAAATGTAGCTCTCACTGGGTAGCACGTACAAATCTTGATTTTGTATTGAAATTCTGATTTCATCATTATTATTGTAAGACTGTAAGTATGATACATATGTATGATAGTCCTTTTTGATTATATTTTCATCAGACAAAGGCTTATCTAAGACATCTATTATTGAACTCATTTTGTCTTTAATTTCAAATTCAATTTTTTTTTTTTTTTTTTTTTAATACATTTATTTATTTATTGTATCTTCAATTATGAACTAACAATAAGTAATCAAATCTTAAATATAAAATATAAGTATTAGGCCCGACCACTGTCGGACATAAACTTAGTGATAGATATAAATAATACATAAGTAGTGATAATCAAAAAAAAAAAAAAAAAATATTTTCAAGCAATCCCATCTGGAGTGTTGAGTAAAAGAGCCCTTGTGTCCTTCTTTTTCAAGCGAATGTGGCCAGTAAAATTCAAGATGTTACGAGCAAGCGGATTAGGATGTGACTCGAGTTTTTTTAAATATTTGCCTGCGTATTTTGCTATTTCTTCAATCACTAGTGGCATATTCAAATCACGATGTATATTTGAGTTTTTAATGTACCATGGAGCCGATGTTATCAAACGTAAAATTTTGTTTTGCCTTCGTTGGTTCTCTCGACGTTAGAAGCTGAAGCAGTGCCCCATAACTGAATTCCGTAGCACCATATTGGCTTCAAAAGAGACTTGTATAATAAAAGTTTGCAGTCTAGGCTGAGTGTTGAGTTTCTACCAATCAGCCAATATATCTGACTTAGTTTAAGTTTCATTTGTATTAGCTTTGAGTCAATATGGTGTTTCCATGTAAGTCGTCGATCAAGGTGTATACCAAGGTATTTTACATGTGAATGCTGAGGAACAACTTGATTGTTGATTCGAATTTGGGAACAAGTATCTCTTCGCAGGATAAATGTTACCTGAACACACTTTTGCTCGTTTACCTTAATTCTCCATAATTTTAACCATAGTTCCAGTTGTGTAATATATTCTTGTAGATATCGGGAAGCCTCATGAGGATTTTCGTGCATACTTAGGCAGGCTGTATCATCGGCAAACGTAGATGTATGGATATTGCTAGTTTAAGTATAAATTAAATACAAAACTGGCCCCAATATGCTCCCCTGTGGCACACCGGATGATATAGATTCGGGCACACTCATGAATTCCCCTTCCACAACCGTGAACTTCCGGGTAGTAATGTAACTTTCTAATAAATTCACCAAATTTATTGGTAGATATGATTTTAATTTTAAAATTAAACCTTCATGCCACACTTTATCAAATGCCTGCGAAACGTCAATAAACAGTGCAGAACAGTACTTCTTTTCTTCAAATGTTCTTCTTATACATTGAACCAATCTATGCGTTTGTTCAATGGTGCTATGTTGACTTCTAAAACCAAACTGATGGTCTGGTATGCACCCACTACCAATTAGAATTGGGGACAATTTTGACATGAGCAGTTTTTCGAAAAGTTTTGACATTGTTGATAGCAGACTTATTGGCCTGTATGATTCTGCCTTGGTAAGATCTTTGCCCGGCTTTGGAATCATTTTAACTTTGGCAAGCTTCCAGCTGTGGGGATAATACTCTAGTCGTAAAATGGCATTAAAAATGAATAACATGATTCTAATTACAATACGAGGCAATTTTATTAGCATTTGGTTACTAATTCCATCAATACCCGGTGCTTTCTTCGGGTTGAGTTCAGCAATTAGATTTTGTACATCACACATTTTAAATTTTATGGGTCGAGGGGGTAGCGCAACTACACTCGGGAAATCAACAACACCAGTACATGTGTTTGGGGTAAATACGAATTTTAAATGCTTTGCAAACAAGTTACCTTTTTCAATATCACTCCTGGCCCAAACTCCGGTAGAAGTGCGCAGAAGTGGTTTAAACTCAACGGGTGTTTTAATTCTTTTCGCAGCGCGCCACAAAGAATAATTAGATGCTGGTGTGACATCGAGATTTTCCAGATAGTTTTTAAGAGATTCAGTTTTTTCATATGCAAGCAGTTCTTGGAGTCTTTTAGTGCAATCTTTTAATCTAATTTTATTTTGGGGTGACCTGTGCTGTTGCCATTCTCTTCTAGCTCTTCTTTTTGCACATACGAGAAGTTCAATATCTGTAGAATATATTCTGTTAAACCCAGTCTGCGGGTGGGAGGAAGTGGCATGTTCAGCTGCCTGCTTAATATTTTCATTAAGATTAGCAATATTAGATTCAATATCGTCATGAGTTCTTAGCTTAATGTTTTCAGTGCAATGACTACTAAGATATTTTTTGAATCGCAGCCAATTAACACGACTGACCATTTTCACATATGGGTGAGGTAGAGCACTTCTCAGTGGGCTACAGATTGTAACGAGAGTGATCAGACGATAGATCTAGGGAAGCTTCGACGTGAATTAATTCCCTAGAAATATTTTTCATGACGCCAAAATCTATAATATCCGGAATTTTATGTATGTCAGTAGGCCAGTAAGTGGGCTCCCCACTCGAAATGACGTCCAAACCCATTTTTGAAATTGTGTTGAACAACGCTCGTCCTCTAGGTGTGATAAGACGCGAACCCCAGAAAGTATGTTTTGCATTATAGTCTCCAGCTGCTACGAAACAAGGGCCAAGAGATTTGTAGAAATCCTCGTATTGATCCTCAGTAATTGCGAATCTAGGAGGGGAGTAAATTGATGATATGACAAAATTTGTGCAAAAGTTTTCGATACAAATATTTGTTGCTTGTAGATGTTCTTCACAAATGTTGTCAAGAATATAATGCTTGAGTCTTGACTTTATTAAAATGGCTGATCCCCCGCAAGCTCTTCCTCTTGGGTCCTTTGAATCATATAAAATGTAGCCATTAATTTTGAATAGGCTTCTTGAAGTCAAGTGAGTCTCAGAAACCAACATTATATCAATATTTTTTTCCGTGAGGAAGTGCTCAAGTTCATTTTTATGTTGGCGAATGCCGTTTGCGTTCCAGAAACATATTTTTAACGTGTTCATGGCTTGTTAACTAATGCTTGAAGCAGTGTAGACTGCATTCGTAGCATTTCTTGCATCATGCTAGTCATATTTGTCGTAAAATTATTTATAGTTAGCACTAGATTCTCAATAGTAGCTTCAAGGCGACTAAAATTAAAGCTTGAGTTTGCATTCGTTGAATTATTTTGAGGCGGAATATTTTGTGTGGGAATATAACTAGTCTAAGCTGCGTCGGCATACGATACACGTGAAGTGACAGGTTGGCTCATTTGAGCAAAAGTGGTGGAGTAAGCGTTTGCTGGAGCTAATTTAGGTTTTTGTCCCATAGTCTGTTTAACGAAAGAATAGACAGGACATCCTCTGTAGTTAGCGGTGTGATTACCTCCACAATTACTACATTTTTTTTCTGCTAGATCTTTAGGCTTAGTACAACCAGCAGTACCGTGCAATTCACCGCAGATAACACAAACTGAAGGTAACTTGCAGTAAGTTTTTGTGTGACCATATTCTTGACAATTATGGCACTGTACGGGTCCAGAACGCTTGTGTGGTTCTTCAACTGTTATTTTTCGATATAAGAGATATTTCAAATTATAAATTGGATGAGTCTCGCTTTTTTTCAATTTTATATCGTTTGGCTCAAGTTCGACGCGAAATAGAGGTTGAGGAATCTTCTCCCTATTTATTATGTTAGATACATTTTTTACCTTAAATCCCTGGAGGACGAGTGCATCTTTTATTTCTTCGGGAGCAACATAGGAATCGATGCCCTTCAATACGATCTGCAGGCCTTTAGCACTTTTAAGCTGATATGTGTAGAAACTTTTCTTACTTTTTTCAAATTCAGTAATCAGTTTGCGAAAATCTTTTTCTTCATACATTTGAATTTTGGTTTCATCAATGTTACCACGTTTTATTGGAACGATGTGAAATTTATTCTCACCAATGACTGAAATTAAATTTTTTATAATAGCGTTTGAATTTTTTTCTCTCAAATATAAATGAACTTGAGCACTTCCTCACGGAAAAAAATATTGATATAATGTTGGTTTCTGAGACTCATTTGACTTCAAGAAGCCTATTCAAAATTAATGGCTACATTTTATATGATTCAAAGGACATAAGAGGAAGAGCTTGCGGGGGATCAGCAATTTTAATAAAGTCAAGACTCAAGCATTATATTCTTGACAACATTTGTGAAGAACATCTACAAGCAACGAATATTTGTATCGAAAATTTTTGTACAAATTTTGTCATATCATCAATTTACTCCCCTCCTAGATTCGCAATTACTGAGGATCAATACGAGGATTTCTACAAATCTCTTGGCCCTTGTTTCGTAGCAGCTGGAGACTATAATGCAAAACATACTTTCTGGGATTCGCGTCTTATCACACCTAGAGGACGAGCGTTGTTCAACACAATTTCAAAAATGGGCTTGGACGTCATTTCGAGTGGGGAGCCCACTTACTGGCCTACTGACATACATAAAATTCCGGATATTACAGATTTTGGCGTCATGAAAAATATTTATAGGGAATTAATTCACGTCGAAGCTTCCCTAGATCTATCGTCCGATCACTCTCCCACGATCGTTACAATCTGTAGCCCACTGCGAAGTGCTCTACCTCACCCATATGTGAAAATGGTCAGTCGTGTTAATTGGCTGCGATTCAAAAAATATCTTAGTAGTCATTGCACTGAAAATATTAAGCTAAGAACTCATGACGATATTGAATCTAATATTGCTAATCTTAACGAAAATATTAAGCAGGCAGCTGAACATGCCACTTCCTCCCATCCGCAGACTGGGTTTAACAGAATATATTCTACAGATATTGAACTTCTCGTATGTGCAAAAAGAAGAGCTAGAAGAGAATGGCAACAGCACAGGTCACCCCAAAATAAAATTAGATT
Source organism: Tachina fera (assembly GCA_905220375.1). Classification (NCBI taxonomy): domain Eukaryota; kingdom Metazoa; phylum Arthropoda; class Insecta; order Diptera; family Tachinidae; genus Tachina; species Tachina fera. The sequence goes on from LR999967.1 coordinate 50,144,539, forward strand.
AAAAGATTGCACTAAAAGACTCCAAGAACTGCTTGCATATGAAAAAACTGCATCTCTTAAAAACTATCTGGAAAATCTCGATGTCACACCAGCATCTAATTATTCTTTGTGGCGCGCTGCGAAAAGAATTAAAACACCCGTTGAGTTTAAACCACCTCTGCGCACTTCTACCGGAGTTTGGGCCAGGAGTGATATTGAAAAAGGTAACTTGTTTGCAAAGCATTTAAAATCCGTATTTACCCCAAACACATGTACTGGTGTTGTTGATTTCCCGAGTGTAGTTGCGCTACTCCCTCGACCCATAAAATTTAAAATGTGTGATGTACAAAATCTAATTGCTGAACTCAACCCGAAGAAAGCACCGGGTATTGATGGAATTAGTAACCAAATGCTAATAAAATTGCCTCGTATTGTAATTAGAATCATGTTATTCATTTTTAATGCCATTTTACGACTAGAGTATTATCCCCAAAGCTGGAAGCTTGCCAAAGTTAAAATGATTCCAAAGCCGGGCAAAGATCTTACCAAGGCAGAATCATACAGGCCAATAAGTCTGCTATCAACAATGTCAAAACTTTTCGAAAAACTGCTCATGTCAAAATTGTCCCCAATTCTAATTGGTAGTGAGTGCATCCCAGACCATCAGTTTGGTTTTAGAAGTCAGCATAGCACTATTGAACAAACGCATAGATTGGTTCAATGTATAAGAAGAACATTTGAAGAAAAGAAGTACTGTTCTGCACTCTTTATTGACGTTTCGCAGGCATTTGATAAAGTGTGGCATGAAGGCCTAATTTTAAAATTAAAATCATATCTACCAATAAATTTGGTGAATTTATTAGAAAGTTACATTACTTCCCGGAAGTTCACGGTTGTGGAAGGAGAATTCTTGAGTGTGCCCGAAACTATATCATCCGGTGTGCCACAGGGGAGCATACTGGGGCCAGTTTTGTATTTAATTTATACTTGTGATATGCCTTTGAGCAGCAATATCCATACATCTACGTTTGCCGATGATACAGCCTGCCTAAGTATGCACGAAAATCCTCATGAGGTTTCCCGATATCTACAAGAACATATAACACAACTGAAACTATGGTTAAAATTATTTAGAATTAAGGTAAACGAGCAAAAGTGTGTTCAGGTAACATTTACTCTGCGAAGAGATACTTGTTCCCCAATTCGAATCAACAATCAAGTTGTTCCTCAGCATTCACATGTAAAATACCTTGGTATACACCTTGATCGGCGACTTACATGGAAACACCATATTGACTCAAAGCTAGTACAAATGAAACTTAAACTAACTCAGATATATTGGCTGATTGGTAGAAACTCAACACTCAGCCTAGACTGCAAACTTTTATTATACAAGTCGCTCTTGAAGCCAATATGGTGCTACGGAATTCAGTTATGGGGCACTGCTTCAGCTTCTAACGTCGAGAGAATCCAACGAAGGCAAAATAAAATTTTACGTTTGATAACATCGGCTCCATGGTACATAAAAACTCAAATATACATCGTGATTTGAATATGCCACTAGTGATTGAAGAAAAAGCAAAATACGCAGGCAAATATTGAACAAAACTCGAGTCACATCCTAATCCGCTTGCTCGTAACATCTTGAATTTTACTGGCCACATTCGCTTGAAAAAGAAGGACACAAGGGCTCTTTTACTCAACACTCCAGATGGGATTGCTTGAAAATATTTTTTTTCTCTTTTTTTTGATTATCACTACTTATGTATTATTTATAACTATCACTAAGTTTATGTCCGACAGTGGTCGGGACTAATACTTATATTTTAGATTTAAGATTTGAATACTTATTGTTAGTTCATAATTGAAGATACAATAAATAAATAAATGTATTAAAAAAAAAAAAAATATTTTTCAATGTATTTGTGTTGTATATTAGCATTATTTAGTTGGCCTTAAATGTATTCGTATTGTAATTTCCTCTCCTCGGAAATTAATTAAATCACCGTGTTGATCAAGTACGCGCAGCACTAGTGAACTTATCTCTCTGGTGTTCACAGGTAAATAGATGAGATTTCTTGGAACCTCATCTATTTTATAGCCTGGAGGCACATTTATCGGAAATTTATGAAGTGTATGCGATTTGGAGTTATTCATATATGTGTTAATAGCGATACTACTTTCAATTCGCAAGAGATTCACTTTAAAAATATTAACTGGAAGATCTGAGTAATAATATTTGTTTGGTGTTAGGATTTTGCTATTGAATCCTAAAAGTGTTCCAATTGTGTTGTCCTTATTAAAATATACAGGATCCTTGGAACTATTAACTTTAAATTGCATTGTGTTGTGATTGGCTTCAATAAAAATCTTATTTGCTGGGCAAAGTCGTTTGTATTGCTCTTCTATAAAATCAACTATATCATTTAATTCGTAAGATCCAATTGGTATTTCAATTTTATGTTCTCCTATATGAAACATATTGTTGTAAGTGTCTACATTTGGAATACTGTTGTATGAATGAAAATCAGTTAGAGCACACTCATATGCATCATGTAATTCAATAGGAGGGAAGTAACTAGCAGATAATTCTGATGAGTTAGAGCTCAGAGTAAGTGTTATTGACATTATAGCAGACTGATTACAATTAAATAAAGTTTAGTACACAGTATGGTTTATAAGCATAATTTACATATTTATTTCATTTTCTTATTTTAAAATTAACATTAGTTTCTTAATATTAATGCTATTATTGTTCTTGATATGATGCTGTTGGTGATTTAGTTTTTCTTCCAACTAAAATATTTCATCTTTACTTATCTAAGAATTGTGTTGATCTGAAAATCCTAGCCATTTAACATATACTTCCTTCGCTTTAGTTTTGAGAACCTTTTCAACTAGATATGTATTTGGAAATCTAGTTTTTGAAAGTTCATCAGTATAGAATCCACCTTTAATAGGATTACCAAGATAATCTTCTAATATGTATGTTGCAGGATTTGTATTTTGAACTTTGGTAATTGTGAATATTTCTGTGGTCCAATTTGGAGTATAACCTTTTTCAAAGATATGCTTATATTTGCTTATGCGAACATGATCTCCTACATTAAATTTCGACATTTTATACATCTTCAAATGACTGTATACTGTATTAAGCAGCTTTTGGTCATTTGTTGAGTTGACTTTAATAGGAGACATTTTAATTGTGCGATGAAATTTTTTATTGTATGCATTAATTAAATCTTTGTATATATCAATGCACTTATATGAACTATTATAGCTAAATTCTTTCCACATCATTCCTTTCAATGTTCTATTAAATCGTTCTACTATTGATGCTTTCATACTGCTATATATTCAGTAGTGGTTCGTGTCGTATTTATGCATTAATTTTTCAAAGTTTTTGTTGAAAAATTCTTTACCATCATCTGTTTGTAAGTTTTTTGGTACTCGCCCCAATTCAAAAATATCTGCCATTGCCTTGGTTGTTTCGAGTGCAGTTTTTGTTTTTAGCGGTACTGCCCATGCAAATTTTGAAAATGTGTCGATTACAGTCAACAAAAATCGATCATTTTTATTTTCTTTAGAATAGTTCCCCATTTCAACTAAATAAGCTTGCCGAAGATCATCTATTCCTTTCATTACAACTCTGCGACGCACAAAATGTTTTCGTGCTTGCTTATGGAGTTCGTTTACTAAATTTCTTTTTGAAGACATTAAGTTTTTCTTAGAGATTTTTTGGAGAGTGTTGTGATCTACTTGAAGAACTTTCTAATCTATAAATTTTCTCATTAAGCTGTTCAATTTGTTCTTCAAAGGATGTTTTAATTTTTGTGATATCTTTTTCAATTTTATAATTTTCTTTTATCTCTAATTTTATTTCACGTTGTAGTTCTTCGATTTGCATTTGAAGATCTTCTTGAATTACAGTATTGTCTGCCTTAAAGTATGTTAATAATTTCTCTTCTAGTTTTTCGATTTGAGTTTGCAGAAACAATTTATTGATAACATCGTTTTCCTCCAGAGCTTTTGCAACTTTTTTGATCCTTTTGTTTTGGACATCAATGTTGTTGTTCGTATCCACAAAGAACCCCATTAGTAGTATTAAAATCTTTTTATAGATTTCAAGTGCAAATTTATCATAATTTTTCTGTATTTTATGAATTATTAAAGAAATTAGCCTTAGTGTTAGAGCCCATACTTGACCACCAACTTGTATTTTATCTTCATTAAGTTTAAGCTTACTATCACCAAATTTCCATTCATTTTTGAAATCTTTATGTGGACCATAGTTTGTATCTAGTTCATTTCTTCCTTCCAAGACTGATAAGTCAGTATAAGTATCTTCTGTATTGAAAGTCTGTGACTAAAAATCATCATCATCATCATCATCATCGTCATCATCATTTACAGTATTAGCATCATTTAATAAGATGGTATTATCAAATATTGTTCCTTCTGCTAGTTTCTTTGGTGTACTTGTCTCTATCTTGACTGATGTTTTTTCAGGCTTAAGACTTGTATTATTTTCAACTTCTGCCTTCATTTTACTTTCTTCTTTCATAGGAACTCTTTTAATTTTTTAGAACTATTTATGAATTCTTTGAGTTGTTCTGTTATAGTTTTAAATGTATCTCTTAGTTGTTCACGTGTATCTATTTCACCAGTTTTTATACTACGAAGCTTTTTCTTCAAGACATTTCTTGTCAACACCAATTGTTTTAAAATTTTCTCATCCATGTTTAATAATAGTAAATAATAGGTATCAGCTATTAGATCAGGTATCAGCTTTTTAGGACCTAGTCTGGTTTTCGGATCAGCTTTTCAGGACCTGGTCTGGTTTTCAGATCAGCTTTTTTGGACCTGGTCTAGTTATCAGATCAGCTTTTCAGGAGCTGGTCTGGTTTTCAAATCAGCTTTTTAGGACCTGGTCTGGTTATCAGGTCAGCTTTTCAGGACCTGGTCTGGTTTTCAGATCAGCTTTTTAGGACCTGGTCTGGTTTTCAAATCAGATTTTCAGGACCTGGTCTCGTTTTCAGATCAGCTTTTTAGGATCTGGTCTGGTTATCAGATCAGCTTTTCAGGACCTGGTCTGGTTTTCAGATCAGCTTTTCAGGACCTGGTCTGGTTTTCAGATCAGTTTATTGGTAAATGGTCTGGTTTTCAGATCAGTTTATCGGTAAATGGTCTGGTTTTCAAATCAGTTTATCAGGTAGCAGCTCAGGTTATAGCAAATAGATGTATGAAGTTTAAAGTTAGATTAATAACTAAAGTGAATGTTTATGAAGAGTAGTTTATATAGTTATGAAATAGTCAAATTGCTTTCTGTAGCGACCATTATTTAATTCGTTATCTTTGCTTATCACCAAAAATCCATATTTATCCCTCCAACACTCTCGACAAATTTCTTGGAACTTTTCATAACTCATATCGCTGCCAACATGATCCCTATAAACATGCTTCATATTCGTCTCATCTTGCTTAAACATTATAATAACATTTGCATTGTCTCTTATTAAATGGTTGGGAATTCTAGTATAAGTTTGACACAAGTAGAATGAATCAACATCCCTATGTCGCCCCATACAAAAATATGTACGTATATTATTCTGCTTTTCACATGCAACATCAGCAAATATCATAATTCAATTTGTTTTAGCTTCGTCAGGTGGAATAACTGATAACTCCTTTAATTGGAGAAAAAATTTTCTTCATTTATTCATATTTGGGCTGATATAAGGATTTTGAGTATAAATAGATGTTTTCAAACTTGAGTCCATTAGGACTTTCTAGTAAGCCAATCATAACATTAGTTTTTCCACAATTTGATGGTCCCACTATTAGAGTACGAATAGAATTTGGTAAGAGGGGGCTTTGCTTTATTTTTGAAGTAATGTTCGATGATTCATCAATATTACGAACTAAAATATTTTTATGTTGTTTCACTAACTGCATTTTTGTAACTAAATGCATTTCATAATTGTTACCTCTTATTATAGAAAAAATTAGTTAATATGGTTATACGATATCAGAAAACGTTTAGTCATAAAAACACATTCGTTGGAGGAGGTATAGTAGATAAAATAATAAACGCTCTACCTGTTGAACTTCATCTTCCTGGATATCAGTACTGTGGACCTGGAACAAAACTACAAAAACGTTTAAATCGAGGTGACAAAGGAATTAATTTATTGGACTCTGCTTGTAAAAATCACGATATTGCGTATTCAAAAAATAAGGATTTAAGTACTAGACATAAAGCTGATAAAATACTGGAAAATTCAGCTTGGAATCGAGTTTTATCAAAAGATAGTAGTCTTGCTGAAAAATCTTTTGCATATATGGTTACTAACGCAATGAAAGCCAAAACAAAATTTGGTATGGGTGTGGAGAAAAAGAAAAATGTTGGAAAGAACAAGCTAAATGATAAAAAACTGTTTAGAACATCAATTAGAGCTGCACCAAAAATACTAAAGAAGGAAAAGCCATTAGATATTAACTTAGCTATTAAAATTGCACGAAAACCTATCAACAACTCATTTAAAGGAAGATAATCTCAAATTATAGTACCACGTGTAATACGTGTCCCAAAAATTGGTGGATTTTTGCCTCTAATACCGATTTTAACTGCTCTGGGTGCAGTTGGTAGTCTAACAACTGGAGGTGCTGCCATAGCTAAAGCTGTAAATGCAACAAAGAATGCTAAAAATCAACTTGATGAAGCAACTAGACATAATAGAGCGATGGAATCTATAGCAGTTGGCAAAGGACTTTACTTAAAACCATATAAAAAAGGTTATGGCTTAGTTCACAAAGAAGAATCAAAAAACTCTTAGAGATGCTGCCCAACAGACCACTATCTGATGTGGACCTAAACCGTTTCTCTATAAATATTCCATATTTTAGAGGAGTTTTCATGTTGAATACTCTACCAAAACGCGCAAAGAAAATTGAATGTGGAATAATCAACTTAGATGTATCAACAGGACCTGGTACACATTGGGTAGCATATTATACAAACAGCAATGAAAAAGAATATTTCGAAAGCTTTGGAAACTTACAAGCTCCTTCAGAAGTAGTCAAATATCTTGGTACAAATGTAAAATAAAACTATAATCAACATCAGCATTTTAATACATTTACCGGTGGTCACTTATGTCTTAAATTTCTTTATGAAATAACTGAAAATATTAAATAAAAACATAAACATTTATATCTTACAAAACTCTTTTAAGGTCTTTTTATTCATAATTTAAAATACATAGTTAATATATTTTATTGCCAAATAGGAAATTGGGAATTTTTAATTAGAAATTCACTCAGCTCACTCGCAACGATTAGCTTTTCTTCACCTTCTCTACTTAAGCAATAAGATCCACTGGATAAATCTTTAATATCGTCATCTGTTAAAATATTATACCGTTTAGGCAGGAACATTATGTGTTTATTCATTTCCATTTTTAGTGTTGGTCCATATTTAGTTGTTACACGTAACACATTTCTAATAGTATATTTCGTTGATGATTCAAGCTCCTTTATGTGGATTAAAGTCTTACTGTTTAGATCATTAAATTTTGAAATTAGATTTGATGTGGAGTCCATTTTTTTGATTAGTTCTTCTCACTTTGAATGTTTAACTGGAAATGATCTTACAAGAAGCGATGATGACTTCAAGAAGACTAATCAAAAATAATTATGGTGAAATAGTGAATAAGTGGTGGATAGTGATAGACAGAAAGAGATAGTTATAGAGAAAAAAGGGATAGAGAGAGAGAGAGAGAGAGATATAGTGCTAAAAAGAATAATGGAATAGAGATGATGGTATAGATTTTTTAAAGATTAGGAGATACTACTTTAAAAATTTATTGAGAAAATTAGTCTTTAAGGAACCTTCCACAATTCATCATCATTTATTTATCAGCAAATAAAATGAGCCAAATTAGACGAACTATAAACCAATTAATGAGAGATTTTGAAAGCTTCAGGCTTTCTGATCATTGGGAGATAATAAAATTTTTCCAAAATATGTTGGATGAGAACGAAGAATATGGAGTTATGGAAAATGAAGACAACACAGAAGAGCACTTCAAAAGCTGTCCTTGGTATGATCCTGAGTGTGAGGAAGGACCCGATACTTGTAGATGTACAATATATTTTTTACGAAAAAGTATATTAGAACATCTAATAATTGGATACTACGAAATGTTTCCATCATTATAAATAAATTAAATAAAAATTAAAGTAAATTGTATTATTAAAAGAAACAAAAGAAATAAATATAAAATAAAATTGTATTATTAAACTATTCCCTGTTTTGTATTATTTTTCCTAAAGGAAAATTAGGAATCATCTGTTTGTAAGTTTTTTGATATTCACCTCAATTGAAAAATATTTTCCATTGTCTTGGTTGTTTCTATTTATGAAATTTAATGGAATTTAATAATATTGTGAAATTCAATTTCTCTTGTACAGAACTTCTCAAAGAAAACAAGACTGTGCATGTTTAAATGATATGAAAAAAAGACTGTGCATGTTTAAGCGATATAAAAACAAGAATTTGCAAATAAGCAAAAACAAAAAATTTTTTGATCCAACGAAGTAAAGCCATTAAAGAAATAAACACCAGTCACATATTTCATTCTTTTTTCAATATTTTATTTCAAATTTTTTCTTAAAAATTTATTTACATATGTACAATAATTTTTCTTGATAAATAAATAAATAGAATTTAATAATTATAATTATATAATTTTTACAACAATAAATAGGATTTTATATACATAAATTTTTCTTAATAACTAAGATTTTATGTTCATTTAAAAATTAACTAATTAACTAAAAATTAATTAATTTTAACCATTTTCTTGCATTCTAGCAATCTCATCTAGCAACATGTCAAGTTCGTATTCAGGGTTAGTTTCTTTAATACGAAAATTATACCATGCATATGTCTTAATATTATTTGACCTAATTTTTCTCTTATCGTCTCCATAACTTAACACTACCTTATTTAATTCACTAGTATATATTTGATGCAGCTTAGATTTAAATGTTAACATACTATCATATACATTGGTCTTATTGAATAAACAGTTTTTACAAGTAGCTAAACTATATTTAGCTAATATGGCTCTTTTTACCCCCTTCGATTTCTTTACATCATTTTGATCTTGAACACTAAATGAATACATTTTAGATCGCATCCCGACAAATTCTTTCATTATTTTTCCACAATTTTCGTCTTTCATCATACCCAGCACCTTTTTATTAACTAGAGGAAAATTATAAATGTTGTCTGTAGGATAGTCCGATGTATCAAATTGTTCTTGTATGTCATTTTTTATGTCAGCATAAAAGTCGTCCGTTTTTATTGAATATATAAAAGTCCGTGTCCATATAGTTTAAGGAGAGTTTTGTCTTAAACTTAGGTTCCATGTACCCGTAATGGAAATTATACATTTTCCATTTGGACAGCTCGAGTACACAAAATACTAAGTAAATTGGTTTATTGTAGCAGGTTTTGACTCTTGTCATTTCAATTGCTACCAGGTCCTCTGAAAATATAGATAAACTATGAAAATTTGGTTTTGATATCCAATCTTAGGCCACATTTTCCATGGTTTTACCATACACTGCAATATTGAGTAGTTTGAAAAAAATTTTCAAAAGCATTTTTAGCAGTGGCCCTATGTCTGGTATTTAAGTCAATGTAGCCTTTTAACCATGGTGATTGTTTAAATGCGATGAGTTTTCTTTAAAATTAAGCCATATTCTAAGCACTGTTTTAGAACTCTAAAGTGTATCACATATGATTGCTTTGTAGAGAAATCGGTTATCAACTTCAGCGCAAAAAGGAAGATCGTTAGGCAAGTCGTGTAAATGAGAGGGATAATCCAACGTGACCTCATATACATAACCATTATCAGCTATGCTGTTTGGATCCAGAGTCAGCTCGTCTTGCGATAACCATCTGAACCCACCATGAGGAAGATATTCCGACATCGGCCGACCGTAAAGGTTATTTACGTCTAGGTAGACGACAAATTCTGATGTTTTTGTTGCACCGAAATCTTCCAAATATTTGTTATTCGCTTTCGAATATCTTTGCCTACACTGTATACATTTTTTCATAAAATTGTACATGTCTATATCTGTAAATAATTCTAATTCAATTCTTGTATATTTGAGCATTGCATCCCAGGAAAGGTACTCATAGTGGAAAATACCTTTTTTCTTAATAAGCTGAAATTCGTTTTCTGACTGAAATAAGGACCTTATAGTGCTGAAATCATTATCCGACAAATTGCAAGCTAATGATTCCAAACTCTCAGCCATAAAACGTATTGTATCAAGAAATCTTATTTCAAGCTTATGACCATCACTCATTTCTGAAAATTGGGAGAGGGATATATAAAGCTCCTTATTGAGAGGTAGTACTGTCAGGGTCATGGAAATTTCACCTAGTTCTTTAATAAAGAGATGTGAGTCATAATTTGAATAAATGTGAAAGTAAACTGGTATAAGCTTGGGAATTTGGTAATTTAAATTACAGTTATTGTGGGCTGCAGCTCTATATTTACCACTAATGTGGCAATGATCTCTAACGCTATCTTTACCTAAAAATTTTTACAAATATGACCATTTACCGCACTCTAAAAATTATAAACATCAGAAGGGGATAAAGTATCCATTTGCATATTATTTACTAAATAATTATTATAAATATCCTCACAATCTTTAACTAAATATGAGACTAATTTTTTTGAGGCATCTTTCCCAGTATAAACCGTAAACTTATCTTACTTACTGCTATGGAGTCACTTAATATAATAGCTTAATGCACAAGGAGTGTGCTTTTTCACTAGACTAGTTTTATTACTTGCATTATCACTAATATCTTCCAATATGCATTCGAAGTCCGCGTAAACCACAAAGGGGACATCCATTTTCCTTTGATGCCCCTTAAAGCTGAAAATTGCATCCGGACCTGATGGCATAGTTGCAACGACTTTGCCGCATTCCGCCTTATGATTATTCATAGCGTTTTCCCTGTGAGTGTACTGGAAACAGGTGTTGCAGAAATGTATTTTATGCCTATTGCTGGTTATCTGGTTCGTCAAAAGTCTGTGAATGATAAAAAATAGATAAAAATGTATAAGTAAAATGTATATATTCTATAAAATATAAAAAATAAGTATATGTTTCATTAAATTAAAGTGTAGTATAATTTTTTTAATTTACTTTGATATGTCCTTTATCAAAATATAGTGATGAACTTCACCATTCTCCAAAAGAAGCACTTTTACATGGTTAATTTTTTCGTCCTTAGTCACATAATAGGGAGCAATGATCTGAATTGCATATCCTAATACGTTAATACTTTTTGTAGGATTGTTCACCTCAAACTCTTTAATTTTGTTTAGTGCTAAAGTTAGGATTACATTTTTGAAATTTAAAGCCACACCATTTCGTGTAGAAATAATGCTTTAAAAATGTCAGGGATGTTATAACTACTACAACGTCTTACATTGTCATATTTCGTTGTATCCATGGCAGCAATCAAACACCACTTGAAGCAGTATTCATAATCATTTTCAATATTGATGCAATAAAATTTTCTTACTAGTTTTTGAGGTGTGGATTTCCAACTTGATCTTTTGACGAGCGACGATTTGTTGATGTTGATTTCTGCTCGGACTATGCGTGATAAAGTCCAACCAGAATCGCGCTCTTCAAATTCAGACATTTTGGTTGAAATCTCCTCAATCTGTTTACGGAATATTTCTTTTATGTTGTCTGCCTTCGTCACCAAACTTATTTTAGCTACATGTGTTATAAACAATTTTGATGTACTCCGCCACAATACTCACATGAAATTTAATAATTATATGCTTACACAAAGTCATGTGAAGTCTCTCAATAAAAATATTTATTTTTTCCTTAATGAACTTTTCCAGAAGAAGTTGGACCTTCTTATTTAGAAAAGCATATGTGGCGATATGATTTTTGAAGGCTTTTGATATTTTGAAACATATTACATTCTCTGCTACTTCTTCTGACCTAGAATGTGAAGCACTCATTGGAGTTGACAGAGTTTCTTCTCTTCTTTCTTCTTCTTCTACATCACTTTCCGGTAAACTTATGTCCAAAGCATCGTTATACAAATTCCCTCCATGGATATCCACACTTTGTTGTTGAGCTTGTTGTTGCTGCTGCTCTTGTTGATGATAATTAAGCGGTTGCCATTGCATCAAATTCGAATACTGCTGCATTTGATTATCTGGTGTGACGGGATTATAATTGTAACTTGGGTACTCATATTGCATTGGCACTCCTAATCCCAAAAACTGATTATTCCATGGCATACAGTATTGTTGATAATTCATTGGTACCAGATATTGGGTGTGTTGAATGTTGCTGATGATGAGACATATTTAGGTGCTGTTGATAATTTTCAAGCGATGTCTGCGGTTGTTCTTGATTTCTGTCCTGGCTTACGAGCACTTGATCCTGCATACTATGATTTTTGACATGATCCAAAAAGGACTTTTAGTATTTATATACCTTATAGCATCTTTTATACTGATAACCTTAATAACTGATTTTTAATTATTTTATTATTATTATTTCACTTTCACAACACAATTGCCGATGATTGTTGTAAATACAATAAAGTACTGATGTGTTGGTTAGAAAAGTCGGCGTATTTATACGAAAATTAGTAACAGTATCGTTGCAGCATATTTACGTTTTGTTTCTCTGCTGATGACTGTACTTAATTGAAACTTTGCTGCTTTGAAATAATCGTAGACAAAGAAAATGATTACGTTGCAATATATAAATGTATTCTACAAAATATTTTACGTACAAGCATCCTTCATCATACATACAAATACACATACATAAATACACATATACAAATATACATACATACATACATACATACATGCATAACTACATATGTACATACAAATATATTTATTAAACAAATATATAAATAAATAAATAAATACCAGCGACAAACAAGCTGGACCACACAAGTATTAGGGGGTTCATATACAAGAGAACATTTCATTTATAAACAATTTATTAGCGTGAGGAAATCACACACACATTCTCCCGATTCATGTGAGAGTCGCGTAGTGGTCATCAAATCTATTTTCTCTGATATTACTGATATAATATTACGATAACAAATTTCTCCAGTCTGGCAGCACTGGCAATTTTCCCTTTGGTATTAGAAAATAATAATCATGTTTTGCCGTCGGCATTTGAAAAAATTAATAGTCATGTTTTGCCGTCGGCATTTGAAAAATATAATTACATATGTATTGCCGTCGGCATTAGGAAAAATTATCATGCATTGCCGTAGGCATTAGGAAAAATTATCATGCATTACCGTAGTCATTAGGAAAAATTAACAATCACTATTTCTTAATTGGTATTAGGAGAAATCATTTTCATGATTTTCCCGTCGGCATATACACTTATGAAATCTTAATCTTATGAAAGCCCTTAATACACACCCACAAAAAAATCACCCGTTATCATAATTAGTATAACCAAAAAAATCACCCGTTCCCACAAAGTTAATGTAAACAAAAAACTCCTTATGTAAACAAAAATTTGGACGGACTTATTGAACCACCCTCGCAGGTATTAAATTTCACAAATTTACAAGAATTTAACAATTTTAAATTTCTTTTTATCTATAAAATTAAATAATGGTTTCGTTGTTTCTAAAATATCAAGGCGAATTCAGTATCAGGTGACCTTATCAGTACAACAATTTTACAACACAAAAAACAACATGTAGTTTGCTGTGCTAGAAAACCAATCTGTCAAACGATTTCTGAACAAATTTTGACGTTTTGGTTCAAATTGCTCAATTTCGTATCAACAGCTGATAATCAGCTGGGCTGATAAGGTCACCTGATACTGAATTCGCCTTGCTAAAATATCACATGTAAATAATATTTAATCTATAGTAAAATTAACTCGGAATCGTGTTTATACTTTAAATTTTTGTTCCTAAAATAGTTTCCCCTTTTATGATAAAAAATTTCCTGTTTGTGCCACTTGTAACGACGTTTTCTGCCGGGTATACTCAGCCTGAAAATGCCAAGGTCGTTTACAAGAAAATAACACGTCTTTGTCCTTAATTATTATTATTGATTTAAAATTACTAAATTTAGTTTTCTCCTAAATATAGTTTCATTTAAATGTTCTCTTAGTCTCTCAGCTTCCTGGATTAATTCTTGACTTAGCTTCCTTATCTTCTATGCATCGGTAGTCAACTTCCTCTCACTTTAGGTATCCCATGTGTCGCTTATCGGGACGGTAGAAAACTTTGAGGATATATTACCTTTACTCTCCGCAAGGCTACTGTGTTGTTTTGCGACTAGGCAATCGCTAACAACGTTTTATTTATAACTATTTTTCGGTGCTTTACTGTATTGTGTCGCGATTAGGAAATCGCTTATAATATTTATTAATAACTACTTATCGGTGTTATACTACATTACTACTACTACTACTTATCTGTATTCTACAGTATTGTGTCGCTATTAGGAATCGTTAACAATAAATATTAATACTTCTTATCGGTGTGTCTACTGTATTGCGTCGCGACTAGGAAATCGCTAACAATATTTATTAATAACTACTTTTTGGTGTTCTACTGCATTGTGTCGCGACTAGGAAATCGCAAACAAAATTTATTAATAACTACTTATCGGTGCTCTACTGTATTGTGTCGCGACTAGGAAATCGCTAACAATATATATTAATAACTACTTATCGGTGTTCTACTGTAGCGTGTCGCCAATAGGAAATCGCTAACAATATATATTAACAGTTTGTGTGCAAACTGTTGGTCACACACTTTCATTTCTTAAATCCCCTTTTTGTGCCCCTTTTTGAAATTTCTCAACGGTCACACTGCACGCATGGAGCAAGAGACATGCGCTGAGATGGCTTAGCCGGCCTAAGGCGAGCCGCCGATGATTTTTGGCAGCCGCCACCGCCGCTAATTTTTCGGCTTTAAAGTAGCCGCCAATTTTTCTATATATTTTTTATGCTGAATGTACTTTAAGTAAGTTTTTGTATGGAAGATAAATTAAAGGAAAATGTCGTAAAAAATGTTGGCACTCATACAATTCAGCTATAACGAACATCGACTAATATTCGCCGTCAATTCTTGTTTACTTTTTTTAGCTGATTTGCTTTAAACAAATGTTTATATGGAAGATAAGAGAAAATCAAATGTCTTAGAAAATTATACACAATCAGGCTTGCCATTTTAGCACTTTTAGTGCTAAATTTAGCACTTTTTTTGTTCATTTAGCATTAAAGATTTTAAAAATAATGCTAAGTGCTAGCTAAGCACTTTCTTAAAACTATTTGGCATTTTTGCACTTTTTTATTCCATTACATTTATAAATTTTTTATTCTTCTTAAGAGCTTAGTATTATGAAGGTTATTGATCAGCTTGACGAAAAGCACAGTCAAAGCTAGTGAGCCGAAAACTTTAGTAGTCGTTTATACAATTATGTTTCAGTAAAACTACACAACGTTTAATATATCGGTTCATCTGATTTATCTATGTAGAAAATAAATATATTTTTACTTAACTACTCTTAATCTCAAAGATTTTTTCTTTCTTGGTATTCCATACGCAGCTGGATTAAAAATTTAAAAATTAAATATTCAAAGCGGCCTTACATACAATATTATTAAATATGTTATTGCTCACACCATTGGGGTTACGTAAAAAGGTGAAATGTCACACAATTTACTATGGAATGATTAATACATGTCTTTTAAAAAATATGGCGAACTTTTTTTCATATTGAAAAACTTGACATAATACTGTATACTTGTTGCAAATGTATGGTTCACTTAAGAAATAAGATAAATTAAAAATTTTAAATGATTGTAGCACTTTGTTGTGGATGCTGTACAACAATTTAGCACTTTTATTTCTGCAATCTAGCACTTTCCCTCTTACATCTTATGTCAACACTGTACACAATTAAGTTTGGTTACAACAAACATCGGTATTATGAATGATCGTCTACAACGAACAATATTCGCTTAAATATATACCGTGAGGTTATAACGAGCATGTTTGTATTTAAGTTTATTTCCAGTTATTTTTCAAGTATACAATGTACTACATATATGCCCTTAATTATGAAAGTGGGCTAAGTCATATATTTCTTTGCTCGAGATATTTAGTAGATTACATTTGAACAGTTTAAAAAATATTTTTATATTTTGCAACATTTTAATTTTGAGTTGTGCTAGTCTCGATTTATATAAATTTATTTAATATTTTTTACATATTTATGGAAATTTTTTTAAGATTTATTTGATATTTCGAAGCAAAATGCACATGACTTAGACCACTTTCATAATTAAGGGCACATATGTAATTGAATTCTAATTTTATTGGGTCACTGGACAAGATCAATTATTTGTTAAGTTTTTTTTGTCTTTGTGAGAACCTGACTCCTTTTGAAAAATTGTTTTTACAAACTTTTTAGACTAAAAATATGTAGTCTGTTATATTTTTATACATGATGATAATGTGCCAGTTGAAAAAGGCAGAGTTACATAACGTAATGAAATCGACAGTACACTATTGTGTTACAAGAGCCTCAAGTATTTGCAAAATGGTGACGCCGGTATCACGCACCGGGATTTTCAAATATCATGTTTTTTTATTTATGCTTTTTGAAAATAAAGCAAAGATATTTAATCAATTTAAGCTCTTTTATTTCAATATTAAAATTCAAAAAATTATTTTATTAGAGCATTATAAATAACAGAGATTTTAGTAATACATTTTTCAAGATTAAGAAAAAAATAAAAAATCACATATTTATAAAGGAAGATAATATTTTTTAGTCTTTGGACATTAGGAAATTTTACGAAATAAGTAAAAAAATATTTAAAAAAAAAATAATGAAAAATGTATACATACTTGGTTATTTTATTTACATACACGGTGACACACGGTCTCAAGCACCGGGTTAGTAAAAAAAATACACAACGTGTACTCACGAAGCAGTTTCGTCATTAACTAATAGTAGGGGATGTGCAATGAGGCAGCTACTCGAAATTGCAACCAAAAATAATAGCAGGGAATAATGTTATTGGAATTTTTTAACACACCCGGTCTCACAGTATCGGTCACCATTGGCGGGTTAACAAATTAAAGTCTGCTTAGCCAAAGTACAGAAAACAGAAAATTAGAATTTTATAGACGTATGCATGCTCACGAAAACCCAAAATCATTGACTTGCGTTGTTTATCATTCGTGTCAAATTTCGTTGGAAACTGATAATAATAAATACTTAATTGGTATACTTATACTTATTCTGACCCTAGGTGATTACTTAACTAAGCCCAATTGTGTACCAAATTTCCGCTCTCTACATATAGCAGAAGTGCTTCATTAATTTGCTGAATGAATACTCACTGACGTATGTCATAAAATATGAACTTTTTGCATCTCAATATCTGGGGAAGCTTTCATTTTAAAATTTTCCAACTTTTTATATGAGTTTAAAATCACTTTGTGATTTTAAAATCAACAATTTGATGGTGTTCTGAAAATCACAAAAGTTTTACCTTTTCGGTGTGATTTTACTCTTTCAAAAACTACAAGAAAATAGCTGATGTTTTGTTTTATAAATGCAAAACCAAATGCAAATCACAAAGCAAATAACATTTCTTGCAAAAACGTGTCTAACTTTTTCATAGTTTTATAAATTCTTTCATAAAAAATTGCTCGTTTTACTTTAAAAAATAATAAAAAAGATATTAAGTTATTCAATTAATTAATTTATTGCGAATTTCAAGATAAAGTGATTGAAAAAATAACCAAGTGATTTCAAATCGGCAGGCATTTAGCTGACCGGTTTAAAATCACAAAAACTCAAAGAGTTTTGTTTGCGGAACACCTTTCTTGCGATTTCAAATCACTTTCACAAAAAGTGATTTTCAGAACATGCCTATATGGTTTAAATTTTATAATCTTACAACTGAGGAGAACAAAGTTATGAGGGGGTAAAAACAGACCGAATGGCTTCGTGTAAATGTACACACTGCGTGCAGATACCAGAACTTGAACTGGCCCACTACCGTGTGCATAGATAAAAATTTATAATCAAAAAAATATTTTTAGTCTCCGTTTGCACTATGCATATCTTGTTGCAAAGCTGATTAAAAAAGAATGTAGGGAGAGACGAGGTAAAAGAAGCCAGTACTCATGTACCGTCAATACGTTTTGCTTTCTCATTCGCAATGTTAAAAAAGTATTATTTTTATTTGAGACAGAGTGGAATGAAGAGAAGTTCAGCTTTAATAATGTTTTGTACCCTTTTCCCATTCAGTATAAGTATATTTCCAAACTTTTAAAGACTATACAATGAAAACATTTAGACGTAAATTATCTACAATGTTTAAAAATCTGTCATAAGTAACTGCAAAATTATGTATGCACTATATACAAAATGTTGCATACTATTTATCATGTATGTATGTCTACACGTATATTTTTATTTAAAATAACTAAATAAAGAAAAACTACTACCTAAGCCGGCTTAGGGGCTGTCCATATTACGTAACGCTATTTTCTCCCATTTTTTACCCCCCTTCCCACCAGTAACAGATCGTAACAAATAGTTTAAAAAGTTTTTATTTAAAAAAATTTAATTTAATTCATTGTATTAAAGTCATTTGTTAGACTAGCACAGTGCGTGGACAAAAATTGAAGAAGGTTACTTATGAATGCACTCCAAATATTGGCAAAAATATTTTTTAAATTTCTTCCCTAGTGTCTTAAACTTCAAAAATTATGGTTTTATGGAGAGCTTATTCCTAAAATGTATGTATGAATTAGTGATGCGTTTTCGAATTCGCAAATATTCGGAAATTTCTACATATGTACTCGTATTCGTTTAAAAAAATATATGTATAAAAGAATTCATAAGTCCAAAGCGAAATTTAAATGAATGGCACAAAAATATTAGTTTGTAATAATTAAAAAAAAATAAATTTATTTCTATATTTTTGCTATTCGTTTTTCCTCCAAATAATCTGCTATAGTATTCCGTATTGATGACTGAGCAGTATTTGAAACACCAAGATGAGAATTGGCATTAGCCTCACGTCGCTTTCACTAGTGTCTATAAGTGAAGTCGTCGTTTATTTCAAAGATCTTGAAGATACTCCGTTTGGCCATCTTCAAATAAATCTAAAATGTTTGTGAAACTAAAAAAAATATATCTTGTATCAATAAAGGTTGCCATGGTGAAATATATTTTATTATCCAAAATACAAAATTTTTAACCAGTGCACTTAGCGGGGGGCAGTTCTGTTGGGGCAGTTTGGGAGATCAAATGACCCAAAATGATGTCCATTATAAAAGATATGTAATATTTATTTTCTTAATTTTTGTCCTTGCGGCAACATAACATTTTAAATAGATAATATTTGCTAATTTAAAAAAATATTCCTTACGAATACCTTAAAATTAGAGGGGCACACAATCTAGTTCCTAGACACTGCTGTTCGTTATTTTTTCTTGTTCGGTTGTATAAAAAACTAAAATAATATCCTTATGAATATACGTATATGCAGGCAAGTTTCCATTAAGAGTATGTTTCCACCGGCATGATTTAGACAAATCATGATGGTTTATGCAAATCATGTTAATTTATACATTATGAACCATACATTTTTTATATGGATAAATTACTTCAAAGCAAGGTTGGCAAACGGTATAGTAAAAATACCGATACCGATTCAAATACAACTAAAATTAGATACCGGTATCGATACCGATACAGAAACCCATTTCGGTTAGAAAATACTGGCATCCAGAATACCGTTTACGTCTATATCGGTATGTACAGGTATACCGATTCCCAATAAAATTTAAATTTAAAAATTTATTTCAATTAACTTTCTTTTATAAACACGTTTTGGTTCTCCTTTACACATTCTTATGAAACGTATTTCTAGACATATAAATGTTTTAAATTGGTGAAAAGAGCAAAGGCACTGTAAGTGAGAGTTATTGTAAGTAGTTAGTAACTGGCGGTTCTATGGCAATAAAAATTAACGTCAAAAATTTTGTAATTTATGGGAAAATTTTAAAATAATGTCAAAGGTGTGAAGTGACGAGGGTCACTTCACTTCGAGGGTATGTTGGCGCGCATGTATGTTTAAGATTTTTGTTTTAACCAAAGGTGTGAAGTGACGAGGGTACTCGATGGTTTGTGGATGTCTGTCGGTTGATGTGCATAATCGTAGTTTATTATGTTGGCGCGCATGCTTTGTATGTATGTTTTAGATTTTTGTTTTAACCAAAGGTGTGAAGTGACGAGGGTACTCGATAGTTTGTATATGTCTGTCGGTTGATGTACATACTCGTAGTTTATTTTCGTTGGCGCGCAAACTTGTATGTATGTTTTAGATATTTGTGTTAACCAAAGGTGTGAAGTGACGGGGTACTCGATGGTTTGTAGATGTCTGTCGGTTGATGTGCATAGTCGTAGTTTATTATGTTTGCGCGCATGCTTTGTATGTATGTTTTAGATTTTTGTTTTAACCAAAGGTGTGAAGTGACGAGGGTACTCGATGGTTTGTAGATGTCTGTAGGTTGATCTACATACTCGTAGTTTATTTTCGTTGGCACGCATGCTTTGTATGTATGTTTTTGTTTTAATTTTGAATTGAAGTGTGATTTTTTTTGTTTGTCAAGTGGTTGCAGCATTTTTTATTTTCTTTTTAGCTGGTGACCATGGAAGGTTTTTTTAGAAGACCTTATGTATGCTTGTGGGAAATCTATGAATGTTTTTTGTTGTTGGTTCTATTTAGTTTGATTTTCCTATTTCCTATGAGTAGTAGTGAAATGCCGGTGCTGCGACAATTAAACTTGCAAAATTGTTAAA
Organism: Tachina fera; assembly: GCA_905220375.1. Lineage (NCBI taxonomy): Eukaryota > Metazoa > Arthropoda > Insecta > Diptera > Tachinidae > Tachina > Tachina fera. The sequence goes on from LR999967.1 coordinate 50,165,484, forward strand.
TTGTGGCTGAAATTGTTAAATTTGGGTAATTAAAATTTGAAAATTCTTAAATTCTTGGAAATTTGTGAAATTTGATACTTGCGAGGGTGGTTCAATAAGTCCGTCCAAATTTTTGTTTACATAAGGAGTTTTTTGTTTACATTAACTTTGTGTGAACGGGTGATTTTTTTTGGGTAGTATTAATTGTGGGAACGGGTGATTTTTTTTGTGGGTGTGGTTTAAGGGGTTTTATAAGATTAAGATTTCTCAAGTGTATATGCCGACGGGAAAATCATGAAAATGATTTTTCCTTATACCAATGGTGAAAATAGTGATTATTAATTTTTCCTAATGCCTACGGCAATGCATGATAATTTTTCCTAATACCAATGGTGAAAATAGTGATTATTAACTTTTCCTAATGCCTACGGCAATGCATGATAATTTTTCCTATTGCCTACGGCAATACATGATAATTTTTCCTAATGCCTACGGCAATGCATTATAATTTTTCCTAATGCCTACGGCAATACATGAGTATTATTTTTTTCAAATGCCGACGGCAAAACACATTTTTATTTTTTCCAAATGCCGACGGCAAAACATGATTATTATTTTCTAGTACCACAGGGAAAATTGCCAGTGTTGCCAGACTATAGAAATTCGTTATCGTAATACTATATCAGTAATATCAGAGAAAATATATTTGATGACTACTACGCGATTCTCATATGAATCGGGAGAATGTGTGTATGATTTCCTCACGCTAATAAATTGTTTATAAATAAAATAATTAAATAAATTAATAAACAATTAATTTAGTTATTTTATTTATGTATGAAATGTTCTCTTGTATATGAACACCCTATACTTGTGTGTGGATGATCCAGCTTGTTTGTCGCTGGTATTTATTTATTTGTTTAAGAAATATAATTGTATGTATGTATGTGTATTTGTATGTATGACTGAGGATGCTTGTGCGTAAAATATTTTGTAGAATACATTTATATTTTGCAACGTAATCATTTTCTTTGTCTACGATTATTTTAAAACAGCAAAGTTTCAATTAAGTACAATCATCAGCAGAGAAAAAAAAAAGTAAAAATTTTCAAGTAAGCAATAAAGTTAACTCTCCTCCTCCCCACTTCCTTCTCTTTCATTTATGTAGTTTGTATTTGAAATAAGAAAACACTTGTACATTCTTTTATTTATTTTCATTTATTGTTTAACATTTTTTTAAATTTTATAATAATGTACATATGTATGTAAATTCTTATTTAAAGAAGTAAAAAAGTTAATTTAAAGCAAGACATTTCTTTTGTTAGTAAAATAGCATTTTTTAATGCGATTTTACACCAAAATTATGATAACTACAATAAAGATATTCTGGATACTTGATTTCCATTTGTTTAATGTTTATGCAGCCTATATCCTCAACGTTAGAAATTTTTCGGTCTAAAATTTTTTCCAACCATCGTCTTTTTTCTTCACCTTTTACATAAATTGTAAATATTCGGTTAGAAAATACCGGCATCCAGACTACCGTTTACGTCTATATCGGTATGTACAGGTATACCGATTCCAAATAAAATTTAAATTTAAAAATTTATTTCAATTAACTTTCTTTTATAAACACGTTTTGGTTCTCCTTTACACATTCTTATGAAACGTATTTCTAGACATATAAATGTTTTAAATTGGTGAAAAGAGCAAAGGCACTGTAAGTGAGAGTTATTGTAAGTAGTTAGTAACTGGTGGTTCTATGGCAATAAAAATTAACGTCAAAAATTTTGTAATTTATGGGAAAATTTTAAAATAATGTCAAAGGTGTGAAGTGACGAGGGTCACTTCACTTCGAGGGTATGTTGGCGCGCATGTATGTTTAAGATTTTTGTTTTAACCAAAGGTGTGAAGTGACGAGGGTGCTCGATGGTTTGTGGATGTCTGTCGGTTGATGTACATACTCGTAGTTTATTTTCGTTGGCGCGCATGCTTTGTATGTATGTTTTTGTTTTAATTTTGAATTGAAGTGTGATTTTTTTTGTTTGTCAAGTGGTTGCAGCATTTTTTTATTTTCTTTTTAGCTGGTGACCCTGGAAGGTTATTTTAGAAGACCTTATGTATGCTTGTGGGAAATCTATGAATGTTTTTTGTTGTTGGTTCTATTTAGTTTGATTTTCCTATTTCCTATGAGTAGTAGTGAAATGCCGGTGCTGCGACAATTAAACTTGCAAAATTGTTGGCTGAAATTGTTAAATTGTGGCTGAAATTGTTAAATTTGGGTAATTAAAATTTGAAAATTCTTAAATTCTTGGAAATTTGTGAAATTTGATACTTGCGAGGGTGGTTCAATAAGTCCGTCCAAATTTTTGTTTACATAAGGAGTTTTTTGTTTACATTAACTTTGTGGGAACGGGTGATTTTTTTTGGGTAGTATTAATTGTGGGAACGGGTGATTTTTTTTGTGGGTGTGGTTTAAGGGGTTTTCAAAGATTAAGATTTCTCAAGTGTATATGCCGACGGGAAAATCATGAAAATGATTTTTCCTAATACCAATGGTGAAAATAGTGATTATTAATTTTTCCTAATGCCTACGGCAATGCATGATAATTTTTCCTAATACCAATGGTGAAAATAGTGATTATTAACTTTTCCTAATGCCTACGGAAATGCATGATAATTTTTCCTATTGCCTACGGCAATACATGATAATTTTTCCTAATGCCTACGGCAATGCATTATAATTTTTCCTAATGCCTACGGCAATACATGAGTATTATTTTTTTCAAATGCCGACGGCAAAACACATTTTTATTTTTTCCAAATGCCGACGGCAAAACACATTTTTATTTTTTCCAAATGCCGACAGCAAAACATGATTATTATTTTCAGACTATAGAAATTCGTTATCGTAATACTATATCAGTAATATCAGAGAAAATAGATTTGATGACTACTACGCGATTCTCATATGAATCGGGAGAATGTGTGTATGATTTCCTTACGCTAATAAATTGTTTATAAATAAAATAATTAAATAAATTAATAAACAATTAATTTAATTATTTTATTTATGTATGAAATGTTCTCTTGTATATGAACACCCTATACTTGTGTGTGGATGATCCAGCTTGTTTGTCGCTGGTATTTATTTATTTGTTTAAGAAATATAATTGTATGTGTATGTATGTATGTATGTGTATTTGTATGTATGACTGAGGATGCTTGTGCGTAAAATATTTTGTAGAATACATTTATATTTTGCAACGTAATCATTTTCTTTGTCTACGATTATTTTAAAACAGCAAAGTTTCAATTAAGTACAATCATCAGCAGAGAAATAAAAAAAGTAAAAATTTGCAAGTAAGCAATAAAGTTAACTCTCCTCCTCCCCACTTCCTTCTCTTTCATTTATGTAGTTTGTATTTGAAATAAGAAAACACTTGTACATTCTTTTATTTTGTTTTCATTTATTGTTTAACATTTTTTTAAATTTTATAATAATGTACATATGTATGTAAATTCTTATTTTAAGAAGTGTTGTGAATCAGAATTGAACAACCCTCGTACCCGTACATTGCACTAATTTGTTAACGCAGCAACAACCAGTTCATTCACTTGGTTGTTTGTTAAATTCTTCGCAATTGGGTCAAAAGCTTAATAATATTAAGTACGTTAGCAAGTAAGCATAATAATATTAATTATTAAGCATAATATTAATTTTGAAATATATTATGATTAAGTTTTGTATAAATAGTTCATGTTAAGAAACCAAATGGGCAGTTGTAGTTTGTTAGTTGGAGCAGTTGTAGTTGTTAGTTGAAGACAGTTGTAATTAGTCAGTGATAATTAGTTAGTTGTAATTATAGTCTTCTATTTTTGCAGTCAAGAAGTTAGAGTCATACCTGCGATTCCCACGGGACCCTCCAGGTTTAAATTTGTAAAGTAAAAATAATAAGATACTAGTTTTTATTAATAAATCCCTTTTAATATACAAAAGAAAAATCCGTTTTTAAATTCAACACAACATTTTGGCGCAGCCGGTATTAGCAAGAGTACAGTTTGATACCTTTTGGCAGTTTCAAGGAAGTATATTGATATTGGAAAGCTATTTTAGCTCAATTTAATTTTAATATACTGAATTAAATTGTTAAAAGGATACGTTGTTCTGTATACCAACATTTACTACACAACTCAAGGTTTTAATGAGCTATTTTAGCTGCCTTAAGTTGCACAGACTTTGGTGGTAAACTCAACGACGACAAACATTTGCTCGAGACAAATGGGACCAACACAAATGGTAAAAATATTTATATAAGTGTTGAATTAGTAAATTAAACTAGATAAACGCATAGTGAAAAATTCAAAATGATTAACATTATTTAAATAGAAGGACAGTTTGTTTGTGAAAGTGAACATTGAAAATAAAAGTGGATTTAGGAAATTTTGCTTGAGCTGTATGGAGGATTTGAAAAAAAATTACAAAAGACACAAGAGGAGACCAGGGAAATTTCTGAGCGAGTGTGGAATCTCATAAAGTACCTTAACAATACCAAAGAGTATATAGAGTTAGTAAAGCATAAAGTGAGGAGCCAGGGAAACATAACCGAATTTGAAAAGATAGATATTTTATTGGAAGAACTACAAGTGCTACATGAACATCAACAAAGTCCAGCTATATCTAAGGAAATAGAAGAATATTTACACGTTAACCGGATCTTGAAGCAGCAGAACGAAAGCTTGAGAAAAACCATTGAAGAAGCTGAACAACAGATTCAAGACAGCGAACAGAAGACACAAGCATTTAAAGACTTCGCACAGCGCGTTAATCCCAACTTGACTCCTGATCAGTTGCAGCAAGTCATCGAAAATAGAAAGGTGATAGAGAAAAAAACTCAACAAATTGAAACGCTGAAGTCAAAGATACGAAACTTACAAGGAGAGACAAGGAAAGTGATTACAATTAACACAACAAGTAGTAACAACATGACAACTTTTACCGAACTCTTGAAAACCATATCCCATGTGGTACCAATTTTCTACGGAACTGATGGGCCAGAACTGGCAAGGGAAGCCAAGAAGTTTATTGAAGGATGTATGATAGCAAAGGATAAACTAGAAGAACCAGGTAATGTGGTCGACATAATCAAATGCATCAAAACTAGACTATTTGGAAATGCTTACTCATATTTGCACAATAAAGAGTTCACAACAATAGAAGCCTTATGTCAGGCTATTAGAGAAAAATTTTAAAAGGCAAAACCCTAACAGAATTGCAAGAACTAATTTTCAGCAGTAAGCAAGGTCCAACAGAGACAGCATATGAATTTGGAGAGAGACTAGAAGGACTACTTACAGATGCCACAGAACTAATTGCAGCACAATGGCAAGAAGTTTCCCATCGAAAATCTATGATAGATCACTGCAACCAATCCGCAGTAAGAAGTTACATAAGAGGCTTACGAGATCCTAGATTGATGTCAAAATTCATCGGACACGAAAACGAAAAGCTATCTGCCCTGCTGAAAATCACCAAGGATGCTCAAAATCTTTTTGGTTCTAATATGAAATCTTCAAATATCATGACAATGCATACCGAGGAACCTTTATATGATACGGTCCAGCAGTTAATAAAAGAAGTCCGACAACTATCCATGCATCAGAAGACCTGTAACCATTCAACACCAAACAGTAATTCACGAGAAAACTCAAATTACTGGAGCCCTATGATAGACGAATGCTATTACCAAGGAAACAATATGTGCTATAATCAAAGACAGGGGCATAACGAATGCAATTTGAGAAGGAACATGAAACCTCCCGACTATGGAACAAATAGGCAAAATTTTACAAGCTCAAAAACTCAAAACAAAAGTGGAACTAGGTATAACAACAACGAGGAGCGACGCTGTTTTAGATGCAATACACAGGGTCACATTTCTACTAATTGCCCAAGAAACAGACGGAGTATAAATAGCGATAATAGAAACGGCATCAATAGAGGCAACAATGATGTAAACAGAAGCAGATTTAATTACAACAGCAATAATTCGGGAAACGAGAATCGGCCCGGCCAAGATTAATGGACCGGAATGCCGAAAAATGTAGAGAAATTACTAATAAAAAAAATGAAAATAAGACACAACATCCCGTAGGAACTAACTATGAAGATAAAGCTTTTAATTTAGATATACACTTGACAGAGGAGCAGGATAATCAGAAACAGGAAGACAAGGATAACACCAAATTAATATCTGGTGCAAGACGCACAGATTTTGTAAGAAAATACCTGAATAATACGGCAATGATGACATGTAATGATATAAATAATAGAATAATTAAGGACGGAAACGTCGCAGAACATCACATAAACCACTCAGAGTATAAAAATGAACTGAGACTGGAGAATGATGTTAGTAGCAACGAAAGTTGTGAGATAAACGATGCGTATATAAGCTTTCCTTGTAGAGAGGCAAAAGAGGAAAAATTACTACTGTTGGTAGACTCAGGCGCTGATACTACACTAGTAAAGGAAGAAGCTTTGACATCGTGCATAAAAGTTAATGAAAAGGAGAAGAAATCCTTGTCAGGAGCCTTTGGAGGAAACATGAGTACCAAAGGAAGTATAACTGTGAACCATAAATACGTGGACAAACTAAGTTTTAAAATGCACATAGTACCAAAGGGCACAATTTTGCCAGCAGATGGTTTGCTGGGCCGAGATATGATGTGGAATAGGTCGGTTACCGACACAATAAACAAAAACATAAAATTTTTTGACAACCAGAGAGAAATAGTTTCCTTGCCACTTGTTTCAGAAATTCCTTCGTTATATATATCCGAAAATTTTTCTATAAAAGGACGTTCCCAAGGAGTTGTATCAGTAGTAGTAACCAAGGCTACGGGAGAAATAATAGTAAACAAACTACAAATTTTACCAGGGGTTTTTGTGGGCGAAACCCTAACATCAATCAGAGGGGGAATAGCATTTATTCCAATTCTAAAGACCAACAACTATACAGTAGACATAAATAAGAAAATAATGTTAAGTTATGAAAATCCTGAGGACTACCAGATAAAATCAACAACAGCCATTAATACAATAAGCACTGCGGACAACAAAGAAAGAACCAAATTACTATTGGAAACAGTACAGCTTTCCGCAGATTTGAATCCGGAAGAGAGATTATCGATCGAGAGCATTTTAAAATCATACGATGACGTATTTCAATTACCCGGAGATAATCTAACTCACACAAATGTACTTAAACATAAAATCCCAACTGATTCTACTCAACCCCCAATAAATACTAAGCAATATAGACTACCTGAGGTCCACCGAAATGAAGTGAATAGACAAGTAGGCCAGATGGTCAAAGATGGAATTATCTCTCCCAGTACTTCCCCTTGGAATTCTCCAATACTCCTAGTACCAAAAAAGGCAGGAAAGGACAGAGAGAAAAAATGGCGCTTAGTAGTAGATTTCAGAAAATTGAACGAGGCCACAATAAAGCAAGTCTTCCCCATACCAAGAATTGACGAAATCCTAGACCAACTGGGATACAGCCGATATTTTTCTACCCTCGATCTAGCGAGTGGATACCACCAAGTTTTAATGGACCCAAGGGACAGACAAAAAACCGCTTTTAGCACCAATTTGGGACATTTTGAGTTTAATCGTATGCCTTTCGGATTAACAGGGGCACCAGCCACTTTTCAAAGAATCATGAACTCGATATTAACGGGTCTACAAGGAATCGACTGTTTCGTCTATCTGGACGATATAGTAATCTACGGCAGAAACCTAGCGGATCACCAATTAAGGCTCAAGAGAGTATTAGATATATTAAGAAGGTACAACCTTAAGTTACACCCCGAAAAATGTCATTTCCTTCAAAGGGAGGTAGTTTATCTAGGCCACCAATGTTCGGAAAATGGAGTCTTACCGGATCCCCATAAAACTAAAGCAGTAAAAAACATTCCACCTCCTAGAAGTATCAAAGACTTGCAAGCATTTCTAGGATTGATCAACTACTACAGGAAGTTTATACCAAACTCATCCGAAATTGCCTTACCCCTAAACAAACTACTAAGGAAGAACGTGAAATTTGAATGGACACAAGAGTGTCAGCAAGCTATGGACAAATTAAAAGCAGCAGTTTCGAATCCACCTCTATTACAATACCCTGACTTTGCGAAAACATTTGTTCTGACTACGGATGCTAGCAATGAAGCCCTAGGAGCTATCCTTTCTCAAGGAGAACCTGGTAGCGATTTACCAGTATATTTTGCAAGCAGAGTACTAAGTGTCACAGAAAAACGATACTCTACAATAGAAAAGGAGTTGCTTGCCATCGTATGGGCAACAAAAACTTTTAGGCCATATTTACTCGGAGGACACTTCACCATTTTTACAGACCACAAACCCCTCAAGGGTATAGCTAATCTGAAAGATCAAGAAGGCAGGTTGGGGCGCCTTAGACTAAAACTTTTAGAATATGATTTCGAGATACGGTATAAATCAGGAAAAACGAATCAAAACGCTGATGCCCTCAGTCGCCTTCCAATAGAGAAAATAAATGTAGGGGCAATAACTAGATCAAAAGCTCGAAAATTACAAAACAAAAAGAATGGAGTGAATGAAGAAATTATGCATCAAACAGAGGTTAATCAGATATGGCTGTTTATTTAACGAATGCAGAAGATATAAATAAAGTAATAAAAACATTCCACGATACACCTTTGGGTGGACACCAAGGGACATTCAAAACTTATTCCCGCATCAGTAATCAGTATAAATGGGCTGGCATGTATCGACAAATAAAAAATTATGTAACAACGTGTAGCCTATGCCAGAAAAACAAATGTTCGAAAGTTGAAAAAATGCCATTGGTAATAACAAGCACTTCAAGTAAGCCTTTCGAGAAAGTTTTCATGGACCTGGTAGGTCCGTTGCCAGAATCAGCTAGGGGAAACAAATACATCGTCACCTTTCAAGACGATTTTTCAAAATTTTTCGCATGTGCAGCCGTGCCTGACGCAGAGGCACCAACTGTAGCTAAAGTCTTTTTTAAGGAAATAATTTCAAGATACTTCATTCCCAAGGTGTTGGTAACAGATAATGGTAGTACTACTAACTACTCCTTATCATCCACAAGCGAATGGGGCTTTAGAACGAGCTCATCGACCATTGGCCGAATTTCTGAGAAATTTCGTTAACCTGGATGGTACCAACTGGGACGACAGGACTCATCACGCCATGCATGTGTATAATAATAGCAAACATTCAACAACAAAACAAACACCGACGAGAGTGTTATTTGGGTTTGAATTTGAAATGCCCATCTCTTTGAAAATATCCCCGACACCACTATACAACGCGGATGATTATAGCAAAATTCTGAAATATCAAATCCAACGTTCACATGAAATCGTTAGAGAGAACCAAGAGAGGGCAAAATTAAGAGCAAAACAGTATTATGATAAGGGTTCAAAGGACAGAGAATATAAAATAGGTCGAAAGGTTTGGTTAAAGAATCAAACTAGAAAAAATAAATTTTCACCCTTATGGTTAGGACCATATGAAGTTATAGACATACCAACACGTGTAAACATAAAATTGAGAGTAAAAAAGTGTGAAAAGGTCTACCATAAGAATTTAGTAAAACCCTATAAGGAACGGCATTTAATATAAGGTGTATGGTAATTAATCATCCAGTTACGATCCAGGCTATTTAGTTATGAATTTATAAAGGAGAGCATTGATTTTTAGTTATTTTACTTCTTTTTTTTACTTCAAATGCAGCCAATTGTTTAAAGAATTCATTTCCGGGTACCTTAAAACAAACAAAAAAGACAAATATGCTTACTAAAACGTTTCTTTAGATAATAATAAAAAAAATAAAAAATTTGTTTAAACATAAAAAAAAGTTAGTTGAATAAACCCTCGCTACAATACGTAATTGCAATTAAACAAAATTGTTGACAAAAGGAAAATGATAAAAAAAAAAAACAAAAATGTTTAACTGCAATATGAGTTTTGGGAAAGTTAAGCTAGGTCAGTTATGCATTGTACGGCTTGAAGTCAACAATCTGAAGTACCAAAGTGCTGACGACGTATTTATTTGTCCTACACGCGTATATATGCACACCTGTTGTCATATTTTTGTTTTTTATTCTTTTATACAACTTTATGTTGACATACTTTAAATTTGATGACCATTTATACTTAATAATTTTATATTGAAAAAAAAAATATATAATAGCAATAATCATAAACAGTAATTATTCCGAAAAAAAACTAATGAAATTGCAAAGGCAAAATACATAGTTAAATTATGCATCTTTAAAAAAAAATATATATTGAAAATCTATAATTGTATGCTGCTAAAATTAAATAAACATAATTATAGCAAAAGAAAAATGTTTGTATTTGAAACAAAACATCCAAAAGTATTATTACATATTATATTATAGTATAGCATAAGATCAACTACGTTTAAGAGTATAAAATATGTAAAAGCATTTGATCCAATTAGTATACTTGGAAAAAATCTAGAACTAGATATTTTCTTCCGCCAAGGGGGGAGGGATGTTGTGAATCAGAATTGAACAACCCTCGTACCCGTACATTGCACTAATTTGTTAACGCAGCAACAACCAGTTCATTCACTTGGTTGTTTGTTAAATTCTTTGCGTTGACAAATTGTGCAATAGCGATATTTCGCAATTGGGTTAAAAGCTTAATAATATTAAGTACGTTAGCAAGTAAGCATAATAATATTAATTATTAAGCATAATATTAATTTTGAAATATATTATGATTAAGTTTTGTATAAATAGTTCATGTTAAGAAACCAAATGGGCAGTTGTAGTTTGTTAGTTGGAGCAGTTGTAGTTGTTAGTTGAAGACAGTTGTAATTAGTCAGTGATAATTAGTTAGTTGTAATTATAGTCTTCTATTTTTGCAGCCAAGAAGTTAGAGTCATACCTGCGATTCCCACGGGACCCTCCAGGTTTAAATTTGTAAAGTAAAAATAATAAGATACTAGTTTTTATTAATAAATCCCTTTTAATATACAAAAGAAAAATCCGTTTTTAAATTCAACACAACAGAAGTAAAAAAGTTCATTTAAAGCAAGACATTTCTTTTGTTAGTAAAATAGCATTTTTTAATGCGCAAACATCAAAATTATGATAACTACAATAAAGATATTCTGGATACTTGATTTCCATTTGTTTAATGTTGATGCAGCCTATATCCTCAACGTTAGAAATTTTTCGGTCTAACATTTTTTCCAACCTTAAAAAATTGCAAACGCTTTGAAATGAAACTGATCCAGCAGTCCAGTTTAGGTGATGATAGTTTTTTGTTAGCCAGTTTGCTTTTTTATTGATAACCATTTAAAATCAAATGGGGATTTTATAATGAAATGGTTATATTCATAATTGTTGCTTTTGCGATGAAATCATTTGAATTACTCTTGAAACCTTGTACGTCTATAAAAATTATGTTGTTATCCATATTACTCAATTTATAAGACTTTTCGAACTTGTCCTTTGATAGGTATATATTCTATTATACGATCATGAATAAGAATGCAGTAAGCTGTTGTCTTTGCTGCAATATTAGTTGCTGTTTCAAATTCTATTTTTATATCAATCGGTCCATTATTGAGTGATTCATTCTGATGACTGACATCTACTACAATAATAGGAGCTTTTGTCTTAAACTCTGGTGCAGTTAGAAGCGGTTGAGATTCATTCATATAATAGCTTTGTTGAAATCTTATATACATATCATATAGAATTGAATATCGTTCATTTTTGAATTTTATGTTAAGATCATCATATGGATATGAGACTGAATTTAAATGTACTTTTAAATTAGTTAAATCACAATGAACAAACTTATTTTCTTGTTGAAAAGCAGTCAATACAAAACGTGGGCGTTCTCTATTTGCAGCCAGTTTAACATTCCAAATATGGCTAGTTCCTATGTTTAATTGTGGATTAATATGACAATCCCAACTGCGAAATGCCATATGTATAGAAGCACCATTATTAATAATTTTTATCATATTCAATTTGCTAAAGTCCGATAATTGTTCATGTGGGATTCTCATTGAGATGAGTGAAATCGTAAGTTTAGCTTTTTCAGTAGAAACACTCGAGCGCACAAGATTTTCATCGTTCTTATTGCGCAAGAGTATCAATTCATGTTTTCCATTTAGTATAACTTTGTTGTAGTCTTCAGCGAATCCTAGAAGCATTTTTAGAGGTACATAGAAATTGAAAAATCCATTTACAAGAAGGACATCGTCAATTTTGTTCCATCCAAATTTTTTCATCACGTTGCTTTCAGTTGGTGACATAGAAACCAAATTTTTTATGGTGCTTGTGGCTCCTAAATATCTTGTATGATCAATTTCAATTCCATTGAGCTCATAGCGAATTTCATCAAACAGATATGCCACAAAGTTGTTTTTTAGTATAAAGTTCTCTGAAGATGACGAAGATTTGGTCGTATTATCATGGGCAACAAACCCCTCCACATAAATGTAGCTCTCACTGGGTAGCACGTACAAATCTTAATTTTGTATTGAAATTCTACTTTCATCATTATTGTTGTAAGACTGTAAGTATGGTACATATATATGATAGTCCTTTTTGATTATATTTTCATCAGACAAAGGTTTATCTAAGACATCTATTATTGAACTCATTTTGTCTTTAATTTCAAATTCAATGACTTCAGAAAATTTTTATTTGATGTTGTTAGAGATTTTTGTTGAGCTGTTCGCTTTAATGTTGTTGTTGCTTTTGCTGCCATATTTTTCAATGTATATGTGTTGTATATTAGCATTATTTAGTGGACCTTAAATGTATTCGTATTGTAATTTCCTCTCCTCGGAAATTAATTAAATCACCGTGTTGATCAAGTACGCGTAGAGCTAGTGAACTTATCTCTCTGGTGTTCACAGGTAAATAGATGAGATTTCTTGCAACCTCGTCTATTTTATAGCCTGGAGGCACATTTATCGGAAATTCATGAAGTGTATGCGATTTGGAGTTATTCATATATGTGTTAATAGCGATACTACATTCAATTCGCAAGAGATTCACTTTATAAATATTAACTGGAAGATCTGAGTAATAATATTTGTTTGGTGTTAGGATTTTGCTATTGAATCCTAAAAGTTTTCCAATTGTGTTGTCCTTATTAAAATATACAGGATCCTTGGAACTATTAACTTTAACTTGCATTGTGTTGTTATTGGCTTCAATAAAAATCTTATTTGCTGGGCAAAGTCGTTTGTATTGCTCTTCTATAAAATCAACTATATCATTTAATTCGTAAGATCCAATTGGTATTTCAATTTTATGTTCTCCTATATGAAACATATTGTTGTAAGTGTCTACATTTGGAATACTGTTATATGAATGAAAATCAGTTAGAGCACACTCATATGCACCATGTAATTCAATAGGAGGAAAGTAACTAGCAGATAATTCTGATGAGTTAGAGCTCAGAATAAGTGTTATTGACATTATAACAGACTGATTACAATTAAATAAAGTTTAGTACACAGTATGGTTTATAAACATAATTTACATATTTATTTCATTTTCTTATTTTAAAATTAACATTAGTTTCTTAATATTAATGCTATTATTGTTCTTGATATGATGCTGTTGGTGATTTAGTTTTTCTTCCAACTATAATATTTCATCTTTACTTATCTAAGAATTGTGTTGATCTGAAAATCCTAGCCATTTAACATATACTTCCTTCGCTTTAGTTTTGAGAACCTTTTCAACAAGATATGTATTTGGAAATCTAGTTTTGAAAGTTCATCAGTATAGAACCCACCTTTAATAGGATTACCAAGATAATCTTCTAATATGTATGTATGTTGCAGGATTTGTATTTTGAACTTTGGTAATTGTGAATATTTCTGTGGTCCAATTTGGAGTATAACCTTTTTCAAAGATATGCTTATATTTGCTTATGCGAACATGATCTCCTACATAAAATTTCGACATTTTATACATCTTCAAATGACTGTATACTGTATTAAGCAGCTTTTGCTCATTTGTTGAGTTGACTTTAATAGCAGACATTTTAATTGTGCGATGAAATTTTTTATTGTATGCATTAATTAAATCTTTGTATATATCAATGCACTTATATGAACTATTATAGCTAAATTCTTTCCACATCATTCCTTTCAATGTTCTATTAAATCGTTCTACTATTGATGCTTTCATACTGCTATATATTCAGTAGTGGTTCATGTCGTATTTATGCATTAATTTTTCAAAGTTTTTGTTGAAAAATTCTTTACCATCATCTGTTTGTAAGTTTTTTGGTACTCGCCCCAATTCAAAAATATCTGCCATTGCCTTGGTTGTTTCGAGTGCAGTTTTTGTTTTTAGCGGTACTGCCCATGCAAATTTTGAAAATGTGTCGATTACAGTCAACAAAAATCGATAATTTTTATTTTCTTTAGAATAGTTCCCCATTTCAACTAAATCAGCTTGCCAAAGATCATCAATTCCTTTCATTACAACTCTGCGACGCACAAAATGTTTTCGTGCTTGCTTATGGAGTTCGTTTACTAAATTTCTTTTTGAAGACATTAAGTTGGGTTTACAGATTTTTTGGAGAGTGTTGTGATCTACTTGAAGGACTTTCAGCTATTGATACAAACATGTAATTTTCCAATCTATAAATTTTCTCATTAAGCTGCTCAATTTGTTCTTCAAAGGATGTTTTCATTTTTTGGATATCTTTTTCAATTTTATAATTTTCTTCTATATCTAATTTTATTTCACGTTGTAGTTCTTCGATTTGCATTTGAAGATCTTCTTGAATTACAGTATTGTCTGCCTTAAAGTATGTTAATAATTTCTCTTCTAGTTTTTCGATTTGAGTTTGCAGAAACAATTTATTGATAACATCGTTTTCCTCCAGAGCTTTTGCAACATTTTTGATCCTTTTGTTTTGGACATCAATGTTGTTGTTCGTATCCACAAATAACAACAACAGTTTAGGTGCATTTTTCAAAGAAATTATGTTGCCAGTATCGTTTAAGTAGTGTCCAAATTTATCAACAGACATGCTTTATATACTTTATTAAAGTTAATGTATTATATTCGCTTCACGTAGCTCTTCAATAATTGATACAATCTCGTTATTGTGATTAGTATGACCTGCACCTTGTGATGCGAGCAGTAGTCGAAGTCGATCTACTAACTCATTTGGATCATCCTAGTGTATATAGTTGTGCTTATGAATATTAAATTCCATCATTCCATCACCTAAATAGCTACATTTTGGCTTAGATCCTGTTGATTCGGCTAAATTCTTCTGGTTTTTCTCGTCAATAAATTTCTTAATACATAATATGTTTATGTTTATATCCTCTAGTACCTTTTATTTGACCATCAGGTGTATAGTCTCTTCTATATGCATTAGTAGTAATTAAAATCCTTTTATAGATTTCGAGTTCAAATTTATCATAATTTTTTGGTATTTTATGAAACATTAGAGAAAATAGCCCTGGTGTTAGAGCCCATATTTGACCACCAACTTGTATTTTATCTTCATTCAGTTTGAGGTTACTATCACCAAATTTCCATTCATTATTAAAATCTTTATGTGGACCATAGTTTGTATCTAGTTCATTTCTTCCTTCCAAGACTGATAAGTCAGTATAAGTATCTTCTGTATTGGAAGTCTGTGAGTAAAAATCATCATCATCATCATCATCGTCATCATCATTTACAGTATTAGCATCATTTAATGAGATGGTATTATCAAATATTGTTCCTTCTGCTAGTTTCTTTGGTGTACTTGACTCTATCTTGACTGATGTTTTTTCAGGCTTAAGAGTTGTTTTATTTTCAACTTCTACCTTCATTTTACTTTCTTCTTTCATGGGAACTCTTTTAATTTTTTTTAGAACTATTTATGAATTCTTTGAGTGGTTCTGTTATAGGTTTAAATGTATCTCTTAGTTGTTCACGTGTACCTATTTCACCAGTTTTTATACTACGAAGCTTTTTCTTCAAGACATTTCTTGTCAACACCAATTGTTTTAAAATTTTCTCATCCATGTTTAATAATAGTAAATAACAGGTATCAGCTATCAGATCAGCTTTTTCAGCTATCAGATCAGCTTTTCAGGACCTGGTCTAGTTTTCAGATCAGCTTTTTAGGACCTGGTCTGGTTTTCAGATCAGCTTTTTAGGACCTGGTCTAGTTTTCAGATCCGCTTTTTAGGACCTGGTCTGGTTTTCAGATCAGCTTTTTAGGACCTGGTCTGGTTTTCAGATCAGCTTTTTAGGACCTGGTCTGGTTTTCAGATCAGCTTTTCAAGACCTGGTCTGGTTTTCAGATCAGCTTATCAGGCAGCAGCTCAGCTTATAGCAAATAGATGTATGAAGTTTAAAGTTAGATTAATAACTAAAGTGAATGTTTATCAAGAGTAGTTTATATACTTATGAAATAGTCAAATTGCTTTCTGTAGCGACCATTGTTTAATTCATTATCTTTGCTTATCACCAAAAATCCATATTTATCCTTCCAACACTCTCGACAAATTTCTTGGAACTTTTCATAACTCATATCGCTGCCAACATGATCCCTATAAACATGCTTCATATTCGTCTCATCTTGCTTAAACATTATAATAACATTTGCATTGTCTCTTATTAAATGCTTGGGAATTCTAGTATAAGTTTGACACAAGTAGAATGAATCAACATCCCTATGTCGCCCCATACAAAAATATGTACGTATATTATTCTGCTTTTCACATGCAACATCATCAAATATCATAATTGAATTAGTTTTAGCTTCGTCAGGTGGAATAACTGATTCATTATCTGTAAATGTATAATATCCCATTCCTTTAATTGGTGAAATTAGTTTCTTCAGGTATTCATATTTGGGCTGATATAAAGATTTTGAGTATAAATATATATTTTCAAACTTGAGTCCAGTAGGACTTTCTAGTAAGCCAATCATAACATTAGTCTTTCCACAATTTGATGGTCCCACTATTAGAGCACGAATAGAATTTGGTAAGAGGGGGATGTGCTTTATTTTTGAAGTAATGTTCGATGATTGATCAATATTACTAACTAAAATATTTTTATGTTTTTTCACTAACTGCATTTTTGTAACTAAACGCATTTCATAATTGTTACCTCTTATTATAGAAAAAATTAGTTAATATGGTTATACGATATCAGAAAACGTTTAGTCATAAAAACACCTTCGTTGGAGGAGGTATAGTAGATAAAATAATAAACGCTCTACCAATTGAGCTTCATCTTCCTGGATGTCAGTACTGTGGACCTGGAACAAAACTACAAAAACGTTTAAATCGACGTGACAAAGGAATTAATTTATTGGACTCTGCTTGTAAAAATCACGATATTGCGTATTCAAAAAATAAAGATTTAAGTACTAGACATAAAGCTGATAAAATACTGGAAAATTCAGCTTGGAATCGAGTTTTATCAAAAGATAGTAGTCTTGCTGAAATATCTTTTGCATATATGGTTACTAACGCAATGAAAGCCAAAACAAAATTTGGTATGGGTGTGGAGAAAAAGAAAAATGTTGGAAAGAACAAGCTTAATGATAAAAAACTGTTTAGAACATCAATTAGAGCTGCACCAAAAATACTAAAGAAGGAAAAGCCATTAGATATTAACTTAGCTATTAAAATTGCACGAAAACCTATCAACAACTCATTTAAAGGAAGATAATCTCAAATTATAGTACCACGTGTAATACGTGTCCCAAAAATTGGTGGATTTTTGCCTCTAATACCGATTTTAACTGCTCTGGGTGCAGTTGGTAGTCTAACAACTGGAGGTGCTGCCATAGCTAAAGCTGTAAATGCAACAAAGAATGCTAAAAATCAACTTGATGAAGCAACTAGACATAATAGAGCGATGGAATCTATAGCAGTTGGCAAAGGACTTTACTTAAAACCATATAAAAAAGGTTATGGCTTAGTTCACAAAGAAGAATCAAAAAACTCTTAGAGATGCTGCCCAACAGACCACTATCTGATGTGGACCTAAACCGTTTCTCTATAAATATTCCATATTTTAGAGGAGTTTTCATGTTGAATACTCTACCAAAACGAGCAAAGAAAATTGAATGTGGAATAATCAACTTAGAGGTATCAACAGGACCTGGTACACATTGGGTAGCATATTATAAAAACATCAATGAAAAATAATATTTCGATAGCTTTGGAAACTTACAACCTCCTTCAGAAGTAGTCAAATATCTTGGTACAAATGTAAAATACAACTATAATCAACATCACAATTTTAATAAATTTACCTGTGGTCACTTATGTCTTAAATTTCTTTATGAAATAACTGAAAATATTAAATAAAAACACAAACATTTATATCTTACAAAACTCTTTAATGTCTTTTTATTTATAATTTAAAATACATAGTTAATATATTTTATTGCCAAATAGGAAATTGGGAATTTTTAATTAGAAATTCACTCAGCTCACTCTCAACGATTAGATTTTCTTCACCTTCTCTGCTTAAGCAATAAGATCTACTGGATAGATCTTTAATATCGTCATCTGTTAAAATATTATACCGTTTAGGCAGGAACATTATGTGTTTATTCATTTCCATTTTTAGTGTTGGTCCATATTTAGTTGTTACACGTAACATATTTCTAATAGTATATTTCGTTGATGATTCAAGCTCCTTTATGTGGATTAAAGTTTTGCTGTTTAGATCATTAAATTTTGAGATTAGATTTGATGTGGAGTCCATTTTTTTGATTAGTTCTTCTCACTTTGAATGTTTAACTGGAAATGATCTTAAAAGAAGCGATGATGACTTCAAGAAGACTAATCAAAAATAATTATGGTGAAATAGTGAATAAGTGATGGATAGTGATAGACAGAAAGAGATAGTTATAGAGAAAAAAGGGATAGAGAGAGATAGAGTGCTAAAAAGAATAATGGAATAGAGATGATGGTATAGATTTTTTAAAGATTAGGAGATACTACTTTAAAAATTTACTGAGAAAATTAGTCTTTAAGGAACCTTCCAACATTCATCATCATTCATTTATCAGCAAATAAAATGAGCCAAATTAGACGTACTCTAAACCAATTTATGAGAGATTTTGAAAGCTTCAGGCTTTCTGATCATTGGGAGATAATAAAATTTTTCCAAAATATGTTGGATGAGAACGAAGAATATGGAGTTATGGAATATGAAGACAACACAGAAGGGCACTTCAAAAGCTGTCCTTGGTATGATCCTGAGTGTGAGGAAGGACCCGATACTTGTAGGTGTACAATATATTTTTTACGAAAAAGTATATTAGAACATTTAATAATTGGATACTACGAAATGTTTCCATCATTATAAATAAAATAAATAAAAATTAGATTAAATTGTATTAATAAAAGAAACAAAAGAATTTAATATAAAATAAAATTGTATTATTAAAATATTCCTCGTTTTGTATTATTTTTTCTAAAGGAAAATTAGGAATCATCTGTTTGTAAGTTTTTTGGTATTCAACTCAATTGAAAAATATTTATTAACAAAATATAAAATAATTTCCATTTTACAACTCATAGTAAAATTTCTGAGTTTTTCATACAAACAGAAACAGTTGTTATTAAAGTTTGTCAAATAATTGTTATAAAAAGATGATAAATAGTTCTAAAAAAATTAAAAGAATTCCCATGAAAGAAGAAAGTAAAATGAAGGTAGAAGTTGAAAATAAAACAACTCTTAAGCCTGAAAAAACATCAGTCAAGATAGAGTCAAGTACACCAAAGAAACTAGCAGAAGGAACAATATTTGATAATACCATCTCATTAAATGATGCTAATACTGTAAATGATGATGACGATGATGATAATGATGATGATTTTTACTCACAGACTTCCAATACAGAATATACTTATACTGACTTATCAGTCTTGGAAGGAAGAAATGAACTAGATACAAACTATGGTCCACATAAAGATTTCAATAATGAATGGAAATTTGGTGATAGTAACCTCAAACTGAATGAAGATAAAATACAAGTTGGTGGTCAAATATGGGCTCTAACACCAGGGCTATTTTCTCTAATGTTTCATAAAATACCAAAAAATTATGATAAATTTGAACTCGAAATCTATAAAAAGATTTTAATTACTGCTAATGCATATAGAAGAGACTATACACCTGATGGTCAAATAAAAGGTACTAGAGGATATAAATATAAACATATTATTAAGAAATTTATTGACGAGAAAAACCAGAAGAATTTAGCCGAATCAACAGGATCTAAGCCAAAATGTAGCTATTTAGGTGATGGAATGATGGAATTTAATATTCATAAGCACAACTATATACACTAGGATGATCCAAATGAGTTAGTAGATCGACTTCGACTACTGCTCGCATCACAAGGTGCAGGTCATACTAATCACAATAACGAGATTGTATCAATTATTGAAGAGCTACGTGAAAGCGAATATAATACATTAACTTTAATAAAGTATATAAAGCATGTCTGTTGATAAATTTGGACACTACTTAAACGATACTGGCAACATAATTTCTTTGAAAAATGCACCTAAACTGTTGTTGTTATGGATACGAACAACAACATTGATGTCCAAAACAAAAGGATCAAAAATGTTGCAAAAGCTCTGGAGGAAAACGATGTTATCAATAAATTGTTTCTGCAAACTCAAATCGAAAAACTAGAAGAGAAATTATTAACATACTTTAAGGCAGACAATACTGTAATTCAAGAAGATCTTCAAATGCAAATCGAAGAACTAAAACGTGAAATAAAATTAGATATAGAAGAAAATTATAAAATTGAAAAAGATATCCAAAAAATGAAAATATCCTTTGAAGAACAAATTAAGCAGCTTAATGAGAAAATTTATAGATTGGAAAATTACATGTTTGTATCAATAGCTGAAAGTCCTTTAAGTAGATCACAACACTTTCCAAAAAATCTGTAAAAACAACTTAATGTCTTCAAAAAGAAATTTAATAAACGAACTCCATAAGCAATCACGAAAACATTTTGTGCGTCGCAGAGTTGTAATGAAAGGAATTGATGATCTTTGGCAAGCTGATTTAGTTGAAATGGGAACTATTCTAAAGAAAATAAAAATTATCGATTTTTGTTGACTGTAATCGACACATTTTCAAAATTTGCATGGGCAGTACCGCTAAAAACAAAAACTGCACTCGAAACAACCAAGGCAATGGCAGATATTTTTGAATTGGGGCGAGTACCAAAAAACTTACAAACAGATGATGGTAAAGAATTTTTCAACAAAAACTTTGAAAAATTAATGCATAAATACGACATTAATCACTACTCAACATAAAGCAGTATGGAAGCATCAATTTTAGAACGATTTAATAGAACATTGAAAGGAATGATGTGGAAAGAATTTAGCTACAATGGTTCATATAAGGGGAATGATTAACACAAAGATTTAGTTAATGCATACAATAAAAAATTTCATCGTACAATTAAAATGTCTGCTATTAAAGTCAACTCAACAAATGAGCAAAAGCTGCTTAATACAGTATACAGTCATTTGAAGATGTATAAAATGTCGAAATTTAATGTAGGAGATCATGTTCGCATAAGCAAATATAAGCATATCTTTGAAAAAGGTTATACTCCAAATTGGACCACAGAAATATTCACAATTACCAAAGTTCAAAATACAAATCCTGCAACATACATATTAGAAGATTATCTTGGTAATCCTATTAAAGGTGGGTTCTATACTGATGAACTTTCAAAACTAGATTTCCAAATACATATCTAGTTGAAAAGGTTCTCAAAACTAAAGCGAAGGAAGTATATGTTAAATGGCTAGGATTTTCAAATCAACACAATTCTTGGATAAGTAAAGATGAAATATTATAGTTGGAAGAAAAACAAAATCACCAACAGCATCATATCAAGAACAATAATAGCATTAATATTAAGAAACTAATGTTAATTTTAAAATAAGAAAATGAAATAAATATGTAAATTATGTTTATAAACCATACTGTGTACTAAACTTTATTTAATTGTAATCAGTCTGTTATAATGTCAATAACACTTATTCTGAGCTCTAACTCATCAGAATTATCTGCTAGTTACTTTCCTCCTATTGAATTACATGGTGCATATGAGTGTGCTCTAACTGATTTTCATTCATATAACAGTATTCCAAATGTAGACACTTACAACAATATGTTTCATATAGGAGAACATAAAATTGAAATACCAATTGGATCTTACGAATTAAATGATATAGTTGATTTTATAGAAGAGCAATACAAACGACTTTGCCCAGCAAATAAGATTTTTATTGAAGCCAATAACAACACAATGCAAGTTAAAGTTAATAGTTCCAAGGATCCTGTATATTTTAATAAGGACAACACAATTGGAAAACTTTTAGGATTCAATAGCAAAATCCTAACACCAAACAAATACTATTACTCAGATCTTCCAGTTAATGTTTTTAAAGTGAATCTCTTGCGAATTGAATGTAGTATTGCTACTAACACATATATGAATAACTCCAAATCGCATACACTTCATGAATTTCCGATAAATGTGCCTCCAGGCTATAAAATAGACGAGGTTGCAAGAAATCTCATCTATTTACCTGTGAACACCAGAGAGATAAGTTCACTAGCTCTACGCGTACTTGATCAACACGGTGATTTAATTAATTTCCGAGGAGAGGAAATTACAATACGAATACATTTAAGGTCCAATAAATAATGCTAATATAAAACACAAATACATTGAAAAATATTTTTTTTTTATGCATGTTTTTTTTATTTATTGTATCTTCATATATGAACTAACAATAAGTATTCAAATCTTAAATCTAACATATAATTAATAGGCCCGACCAATGTCAGATATAACTAAGTGAGAGTTGTAAATAATACATACGTAGTGATAAGCAAAAAAAAATTTTTTCAAACAACTTCATTTGGAGTGTTTAGTATTAGAGCCCTTGTATCTCTCTTTTTTAAGCGGATGTGTCCAGTAAAGTTCAAAATGTTACGAGCAAGCGGATTAGGATGTCACTCGAGTTTTGTTAAATATTTGCCTGCGTATTTTGCAATTTCTTCAATCATTAGTGGCATATTTAAATCACGATGTATATTTGAATTCTTAATGTACCATGGAGCAGATGTTATTAACCTTAAAATTTTGTTTTGTCTTCGTTGAATTCTCTTTACATTGGAAGCAGAAGCAGTGCCCCATAACTGGATACCGTAACACCATATTGGCTTTAAAAGCGACTTGTATATTAAAAGTTTGCAGTCTAGGCTGAGTGTTGAATTTCTGCCAATCAGCCAATGTACCTGAGTTAATCTTAGTTTCATTTGAGTTAACTTATAGTCAATGTGATGTTTCCATGTAAGCCGTCGATCGAGGTGTATACCAAGATATTTCACATGTGAATGTTGAAGAACAACTTGATTATTAATCCGAATGGGGGAACAAGTATCTCTTCGTAAGGTAAATGTTATATGGACACACTTTTGTTCATTTACCTTAATTCTCCATAAGTTTAACCATAGTTCCATCTGGCTAATGTGTTCCTGGAGTTTTCGGGATGCCTCATCAGGGTTTTCGTGCATACTAAGGCAGGCGGTATCGTCGGCAAATGTAGAAGTGTTGATACTACTGCTTACAGGCATATCACAAGTATAAATCAAATATAAAAATTGCCCCAGTATACTCCCCTGTGGCACACCGGATGAGATAGTTTCAGGCATACTCATAAAGTGTCCTTCCACAACTCTAAATTTTCGTGCAACAATGTAACTTTCCAAAAGATTTAGAATGTTTATTGGTAAATATGTCTTCAATTTCAAAATCAGGCCTTCATGCCACACTTTATCAAATGCCTGAGAAACATCAATAAACACGGCAGAACAATACTTCTTTTCCTCAAATGTTTTTCTGGTAAATTGAACCAATCTATGCGGTTGCTCAATGGTGCTATGCTGGCTTCTAAAACCAAATTGATGGTCCGGGATGCACCCATTATCAGTTAAAATTGAAGACAATTTTGTCATTAGTAGCTTTTCAAAGAGCTTTGACATTGTTGACAGTAAACTTATTGGCCTATATGACTCAGCCTTGGAAAGATCTTTACCTGGCTTTGGAATCATTTCAACCTTGGCAAGCTTCCAGCAGTCTGGATAATACATCACATCACACATCGTAAATTTTAAGGGTCGAGGGGGTAGAGCAACTACAGTCGGCAAATCAGCAACACCGGTACATGTATTTGGTGTAAATACGGATTTTAAATGCTCAGCAAATATGTTACCTTTTTCAGTATCGCTTCTTGCCCAACCTCCGGTAGATGTGCGCAGAGGTGGCTTAAACTCAACGGGTGTTTTAAGCTTTTTAGCAGCGCGCCACAAAGAGTAATTAGATGCTGGTGTGACATCAAGGCCTTCCAGATAATTTTTGAAAGATGCAGTTTTTTCAGATGCAAGCAACTCTTGGAGTCGTTTAGTGCACTCTTTAAATCTGATTTTGTGTTGAGGTGATCTGTGCTGTTGCCATTCCCTTCTAGCTCTTCTTTTTTCACGTACAAGATGTTCAACGTCTGTAGAATAAATTTTATTGAACCCAGTATACGGATGGGAGGTAGTGGCATGTTCAGAAGCTTGTTTAATATTCTCGTTAAGATTTGCAATGTTCGATTCAATATCATTGGGTGTTCTTAACGTAATATTTTCCGTGCAATGACTACTAAGATATTTTTTGAATCCCAGCCAATTAACACGATTTATCATCTTGACATATGGGTGAGGAAAAGCGCTTCTCAGTGGACTACAGATTGTAACGATCGTGGGAGAGTGATCAGACGACAGATCTAGGGAAGCTTCAACGTGAATTAATTCCCTATTATAATTTTATGACGCCGAAATCTATAACATCCGGAATTTTTCGTACGTCAGTAGGCCAGTAAGTAGGCTCCCCACTGGAAATAACATCCAAACCCATTTTTGAAATTGTGTTGAACAACGCCCTACCTCTAGGCGTAATAAGACGCGAACCCCAGAACGTATGCTTAGCATTGTAGTCGCCAGCTGCAACGAAACAAGGCCCAAGAGATTTGTAGAACTTCTCGTATTGGTCCTCAGTGATTGAAAATCTGGGAGGGGAGTAAATTGAAGATATCACGAAATTTGTACAAAAATTTTCAATGCAGATATTTGTTGCTTGTAGATGTTCTTCACAAATGTTGTCAAGAATATAGTGCTTGAGTCTTGACTTTATTAGAATTGCTGATCCACCGCATGCTCTCCCTCTAGGTTCCTTTGTGTCATATAAAGTGTAGCCATTTATTTTAAAGAGGCTTTTAGAAGTCAAATGAGTCTCAGAGACCAACATTATATCAATATTTTTTTCCGTAAGGAAGTGCTCAAGTTCATTTTTATGTTGGCGAATGCCGTTTGCGTTCCAGAAACATATTTTTAACGTGTTCATGGCTTGTTAATTAATGCTTGAAGCAGAGTATTCTGCATTCTCAGCATTTCTTGCATCATGGTAGTCATATTTGTTGTAAAGTTGTTTATAGTTAGCACCAGATTCTCAATAGTAGCTTCAAGGCGACTAAAGTTAAAGCTTGAATTTGCATTCGTTGAATTATTTGGCGGTGAAACATTTGGTGTGGGAATAGAACTAGCCTTAGCAGCATCGGCATACGAAACACGTGAAGCAACTGGTTGGCTCTCTTGAGCAAAAGTGGCGGAGTACGCGTTTAATGGTTGAGCTGGAGCTAATTTAGGTTTTTGCACCATAGCCTGCTTGACGAAAAAGTACACAGGACATCCTCTGTAGTTAGCGGTGTGATTGCCTCTACAATTACTGCATTTTTTTCCGCTTGATCTTTTGGTTTGGTACAACTTGCAGTACCGTGCAATTCACCGCAGATAACACACACTGTAGGTAAATTGCAGTAAGCTTTTGTATGGCCATATTCTTGGCAATTATGACACTGCACGGGACCTGCACGCTTAAGTGGCTCTTCAACTGTGATTTTTCTGTATAAAAGGTATTTAAGGCTATAAATAGGATGAGTCTCGTTTTTTTTTCAACTGTATATCATTTGGCTCTAGTTCAACACGAAATAGGGGTTGGGGTACTTTTTCTTTGTTAAATATGTTTGATACATTCTTTACCTTAAATCCCTGGAGGACAAGTGCATCTTTTATTTCTTCAGGGACAACATAAGAATCTATGCCCTTCAATACGATCTGCAGGCCTTTAGCGCTCTTAAGCTGGTATGTGTAGAAGCTTGTTTTATTTATTTCAAATTCAGAAACCATTTTGCGGAAATCCTTTTCATCATAAATTTGAATTTTCGTTTCATCGATGTTGCCACGTTTTATTGGGACAATGTGGAATTTATTTTCACCAATGACCGAAATTAATTTTTTAATAAGGGCATTTGAATTTTTCTCTCTCAAGTAGATTGGTGGCGGCTTGGATGTTTTATTCGAGGATACATCGGGTTTGTCGTTCTCATCTTGCAAAATTTTAAAACGGTTTTGGCGATTAGTTGAGGATGCGCTGTTATCTCTAGACATCTTTGGAGCGGATGACATTTTTGAAGAATTCGGGCTTCGCCCACGCTTTACCACGGTTATATATCTGTCCATACCGACTTGCACCTTGGGTTTTGAAATACTGTTATCTGTAGTGATAACTTTGTTAAGTGACGAATACAAGCCTGAAGGGGATGATATTACTGACTTATATGAAGAAGCACTAGGCAATTGTAATGTTAATGAATCACTACTACTTGGCATTGGACAAAGCGAAGTTGATCGCTGACGAAAAATTGGCTTTGCCGTTAAAAAACACTTTCATTAGATTTATTATTTTTATTTTTTTCATTAAGAGCTTCAGAACTCACAGTAAAATAGGCGTTTCTGCCGTTAGAACTCACTTCATAATTTTTTGTATTTGAGGCACTCATATAGAGTATTCCTCAAGGGCACTTTTTGTGTATTTTTGCTTACGGTTTTTTTTGTTTTTGTAATTTATGATTGTTTGTCTGTTTTTGAGGTACTCGTATAGAGTATTCCTCAATGTCACTGTTTATATTTTTTTTGTTTGCGTTTTTTTTGTATTTGTTATTTCCACTATGTAAAAAATATTATCAAAGCAATAAAGCTTATTTATTAAAGTCAGTATGTATGTACCTATTACGAATAATATGTACTACGAATAATTTTTTGTATAATTTTTTGTTTGTTTGTATGTAAGAAAAAACTCCGCTACTCGACTGTTCGCTATGAAGGTACCACGAGAACTGATTGAAAAATATAGCAGCAAAAACAACAACAACATTAAAGCGAACAGCTCAACAAAAATCTCTAACAACATCAAATAAAAATTTTCTGAAGTCATTGAATTTGAAATTAAAGACAAAATGAGTTCAATAATAGATGTCTTAGATAAACCTTTGTCTAATGAAAATATAATCAAAAAGGACTATCATACATATGTACCATACTTACAGTCTTACAACAATAATGATGAAATTAGAATTTCAATACAAAATCAAGATTTGTACGTGCTACCCAGTGAGAGCTACATTTATGTGGAAGGGTTCGTTGCTGATGATAATACGACAAAATCTTCGTCATCTTCAGAGAACTTTATACTAAAAAACAACTTTGTGGCATATCTGTTTGATGAAATTCGCTATGAGCTCAATGAATTGAAATTGATCATACAAGATATTTAGGAGCCACAAGCACCATAAAAAATTTGGTTTCTATGTCACCAACTGAAAGCAACGTAATGCAAAATGCTGGATGGAACAAAATTGACGATGTCCTTCTTGTAAATGGATTTTTCAATTTCTATGTACCTCTAAAAATGCTTCTAGGATTTGCTGAAGACTACAACAAAGTTATACTAAATGGAAAACATGAATTGATACTCTTGATACAATTTCACTCATCTCAATGAGAATCCCACATGAACAATTATCGGACTTTAGCAAATTGAATATGATAAAAATTATTAATAATGGTGCTTCTATACCTATGGCATTTCGCAGTTGGGATTGTCATATTAATCCACAATTAAACATAGGAACTAGCCATATTTGGAATGTTAAACTGGCTGCAAATAGAGAACGCCCACGTTTTGTATTGACTGCTTTTCAACAAGAAAATAAGTTTGTTCATTGTGATTTAACTAATTTAAAAGTACATTTAAATTCAGTCTCATATCCATATGATGATCTTAACATAAAATTCAAAAATGAACGATATGCAATTCTATATGATATGTATATAAGATTTCAACAAAGCTATTATATGAAAGAATCTCAACCGCTTCTAACTGCACCAGAGTTTAAGACAAAAGCTCCTATTATTGTAGTAGATGTCAGTCATCAGAATGAATCACTCAATAATGGACCGATTGATATAAAAATAGAATTTGAAACAGCAACTAATATTGCAGCAAAGACAACAGCTTACTGCATTCTTATTCATGATCGTATAATAGAATATATACCTATCAAAGGACAAGTTCGAAAAGTCTTATAAATTGAGTAATATGGATAACAACATAATTTTTATAGACGTACAAGGTTTCAAGAGTAATTCAAATGATTTCATCGCAAAAGCAACAATTATGAATTTAACCATTTCATTATAAAATCCTCATTTGATTTTAAATGGTTATCAATAAAAAAGCAAAGAGAAGCAAAGTGGCTAACAAAAAACTATCATCACCTAAACTGGACTGCTGGATCAGTTTCATTTCAAAGCGTTTGCAATTTTTTAAAAGCCAACGCAAGATGTTCAACAATTTATGTAAAAGGTGAAGAAAAAAGACGATGGTTGAAAAAAATGTTAGACCGAAAAATTTCTAACGTTGCGGATATAGGCTGCATCAACATTAAACAAATGGAAATCAAGTATCCAGAATATCTTTATTGTAGTTATCATAATTTTGGTGTTTGCGCATTAAAAAATGCTATTTTACTAACAAAAGAAATGTCTTGCTTTAAATGAACTTTTTTACTTCTTAAAATAAGAATTTACATACATATGTACATTATTATAAAATTTAAAAAAATGTTAAACAATAAATGAAAACAAAATAAAAGAATGTACAAGTGTTTTCTTATTTCAAATACAAACTACATAAATGAAAGAGAAGGAAGTGGGGAGGAGGAGAGTTAACTTTATTGCTTACTTGCAAATTTTTACTTTTTTTATTTCTCTGCTGATGATTGTACTTAATTGAAACTTTGCTGCTTTAAAATAATCGTAGACAAAGAAAATGATTACGTTGCAAAATATAAATGTATTCTACAAAATATTTTACGCACAAGCATCCTCAGCCATACATACAAATACACATACATACATACATACACATCCAATTATATTTCTTAAACAAATAAATAAATACCAGCGACAAACAAGCTGGATCATCCACACACAACTATAGGGTGTTCATATACAAGAGAACATTTCATACATAAATAAAATAATTAAAATAATTGTTTATTAATTTATTTAATTATTTTATTTATAAACAATTTATTAGCGTGAGGAAATCATACACACATTCTCCCGATTCATATGAGAATCGCGTAGTAGTCATCAAATCTATTTTCTCTGATATTACTGATATAGTATTACGATAACGAATTTCTATAGTCTGAAAATAATAATCATGTTTTGCTGTCGGCATTTGGAAAAAATAAAAATGTGTTTTGCCGTCGGCATTTGAAAAAAATAATACTCATGTATTGCCGTAGGCATTAGGAAAAATTATAATGCATTGCCGTAGGCATTAGGAAAAATTATCATGTATTGCCGTAGGCATTAGGAAAAATTATCATGCATTGCCGTAGGCATTAGGAAAAATTAATAATCACTATTTTCACCATTGGTATTAGGAAAAATCATTTTCATAATCTTATAAAACCCCTTAAACCACACCCACAAAAAAATCACCCGTTCCCACAATTAATACTACCCAAAAAAATCACCCGTTCCCACAAAGTTAATGTAAACAAAAAACTCCTTATGTAAACAAAAATTTGGACAGACTTATTGAACCACCCTCGCAGGTATCAAGTTTCACAAATTTCCAAGAATTTAAGAATTTTCAAATTTTAATTACCCAAATTTAACAAATTTAAGCCACATTTTAACAATTTCAGCCAACAATTTTGCAAGTTTAATTGTCGCAGCACCGGCATTTCACTACTACTCCTATGTTTAAAGAGTTTGAAGAGATGAAATAAAATATGTAATTTATGAGCAACGAACTTACTTGAAGGTTGGAGAAATTGAAGTGTAAGATATTTAGAATTGTCAAAGGGCTGCTCATGCATGTGTATTTGTGTATGTTTTTACAATAACTTTAGCGTTGCAGATGGGTAAGTAGTCGTATATGTATATAAAAAAAAGCGAGTGTGATGTCGAGTACACATCTGGCATTTCTTGTGTGATAATCATTTTTTAAAATGTGTGCAACGTCTTTCACGTTATGTTTTTTTTATAGGGAAAGCAATACCACACAACAAAAAAAAATTTCAAAAATGACAAACGTTGACACTAGTACACACTGTTGCGATGTTACAAAATATCATAGTATGTACTCGGCATATGTTTTTTTGTAATATTCTTTTTAGCTGATGGAGCTGGAAGGGTATTTATAGAAAGAAATTATGTATTCTGGTGAGATATTAATGTTTTTGTTGTTGGTTTTATCTAGTTTTATTTATTTTTTGCATTTTGTGTAAAGAGGCTGACATTTGTCAAACAAACCATGCACACTTATATACATACATACTTACTTACTACATACATATGTATGTATATGTAAATAAATTAATGAACAGCAGTTTTGTATATACATACATATGTATGTTGTAACAATGTAAGAATAGAACGTAATTCGTATAAATTGAGACGTTCTCTAATCTAGCAGCAAGTACAGCATTGTATCTAGCAATTGCATCATCATCATATAAAATCTTAAAAAATACAATACATTCTATAAATTATTAAAATGGTATGTAAATGTAATATGTGCAATAAGATATAAAAATAACAAAAATGTTTCTTAGATCATATCCAAAATCATGATGTTGAGGACCAATATATATATATCCTCAACAACAGCAAAAATCTCAATATCTATAACAACAACAACAACAACCATAACAACAATATCAATATCCTCAACAACAACAATATCAATATCCTCAACAACAGCAACCATATCCTACGGTCATGCAATGGTACTCAAATACTGACCAACAATTGCAATATCAACTACAACAACAACAAAAACAAATCTATTGGCAACAACCCTCTACATCCATGCAATGGTACACAAATACTTATGAACATCAACAACTACAATATCAACCACAACAACAACAACAATATCAATATCCTCAACAACAACAATATCAATATCCTCAACAACAGCAACCATATCCTACGGCCATGCAATGGTACCAAAATACTGACCAACAATTGCAATATCAACTACAACAGCAACAAAAACAAATGTATTGGCAACAGCCCTCTACATCCATGCAATGGTACACAAATACTTATTAACATCAACAACTACAATATCAACCACAACAACAACAACAACGAGAACTTCAAGGAGCGGATGCTTATGGAGGTAATTTAAGAAGTCATTTACAAAGCCATTTACAAAGCCACACTGTAATAAAATTTAATATGAGTATTGTGGCAGAATATGTAAAAATTGTGGGAGAGGAATTGGAGTTCAATATTATTCATCATAGAGCTAAAATGAATTTGTTGACCAGAGTAGATGAAATATATAAAGTGTTTTCTAACCAAATTTCAGAAATTCAAAATAAAATGAGTGAATTCCAAGAGAAGGACTCTGGTTGGACTTTGATACGCATAGTCCGAGCAGAGCTAAGTATTAATAAAGCTTCTCTAGTTAAAGGTGCAAACTGGATGAGTTTACCAGAAAAACTTCAAAAAAGAAAAGCTTGCATCAATGTAGAAAACACCGATCAATATTGTTTCAAGTGGTGTCTGATCGCCGCAGTAGATACATCTCAAATAAACAGTAAACAGCGATGTAGCTCATACAATATTCTTGACATAACTGCTGACATCATTTGTACCCAAAATGGTGTAACGCTAGATTTTAAGAATTTAATATTTCCAATATCTTTAAAAGATATTAAAATATTTGAGAAGCGGAATAGTGGAATCAGCGTAAACGTATTTGGTTATGATGAGGAAAATAATGTAGTTGTTTTTCCGTATTATATAACAAAGGAGGAAAAATGTAATCATATCAACTTATTGTTGTTGGAAAATATCGTTGGTCATCATTACGTTCTAATAGAAAATATGTCTAGGTAAGCTAAAAGTGTCAAGTACTAGTGAATATATATTTTTTTTAATACATGTATTTATTTATTGTATCTTCAAATATGAACTAACAATAAGTGATCAAATCTTAAATCTAAAATATAATTATTAGGACCGACCACTGTCGGACATAAACTTGTTAATAGTTATAAATAATACATCAGTAGTGATAATCCAAAAAAGAAAAAAATGTATAAAAAGTATAAAAAAAGTATTTTCAAGACATCCCATCTGGAGTGTTGAGTAATAGAGCCCTTGTGTCCCTCTTTTTTAAGTGGATGTGTCCAGTAAGGTTCAAAATATTACGAGCAAGCGGATTAGGATGTGATTCGAGTTTTGTTAAATATTTGCCTGCGTATTTTGCAATTTCTTCAATCACTAGTGGCATATTTAAATCACGATGGATATTGGAATTTTTAATGTACCATGGAGCCAATGTTATTAACCGTAAAATTTTGTTTTGCTTTTGTTGGATTCTCTCTACATTGGAAGCTGAAGCAGTGCCCCATAACTGGATACCGTAACACCATATTGGCTTCAAAAGCGACTTGTATATTAAAAGTTTACAGTCCAGGCTAAGTGTTGAATTTCTGCCAATCAAGCAGTGTAGTTGAGATAACTTAAGTTTCATCTGAGTTAGCTTAAAGTCAATATGATGTTTCCATGTAAGCCTTCGATCAAGGTGTATACCAAGGTATTTCACTTGGGAATGTTGAGGAATATTTTGATTATTGATTCGAATTGGGGAACCAGTATCTCTTCTTAGGGTAAACGTTATATGGACACACTTTTGTTCATTTACCTTAATTCTCCATAAGTTCAACCACATTTCCAACTGTGTAATATGTTCTTGTAGATAGCGGGAAGCCTCTTGAGGGTTTTCATGCATACTCAGGCAGGCTGTATCATCGGCAAACGTAGATGTATGGATATTGCTGCTCAAAGGCATATCACAAGTATAGATCAAATACAAAACTGGCCCCAGTATGCTACCCTGTGGCACACCGGATGGTATAGATTCGGGCACACTCAAGAATTCTCCTTCCACAACCGTGAACTTCCTGGTAGTAATGTAACTTTCTATTAAATTCACTAAATTTATTGGTAGATATGATTTTAATTTTAAAATAAGGTCTTCGTGCCACACTTTATCAAATGCCTGAGAAACGTCAATAAAAAGGGCAGAGCAATACTTCTTTTCCTCAAATGTTTTTCTTATAAATTGAACCAATCTATCAGTTTGTTCAATGGTGCTATGCTGACTTCTAAAACCAAATTGGTGGTCTGGGATGCACTCACTATCAGTTAAAATTGGAGACAATTTTGTCATGAGCAGCTTTTCGAAGAGTTTTGACATAGTTGACAGCAAACTTATTGGCCTATATGACTCAGCTTTAGTAAGACCTTCGCCCGGCTTTGGAATCATTTTGATTTTTGCAAGCTTGCAGAGTTGTGGATAATAATCCAGTCGTAATATGGCATTAGAAATAAACAGCAAGATTCTTATTGCAATATGCGGCAAGTTCATCAGCATCTTCTTACTAATTCCATCAATACCTGGAGCTTTCTTTGGCTTGAGTTCACCAATTACTTCATTTACATCACGCATCTTAAACTTTAAGGCTCGAGGGGGTAGAGCAACTACACTTGGCAAATCAGCAACACCAGTACATGTATTTGGGGTAAATACGGATTTTAAATGCTCAGCAAATATTTTACATTTTTCCGTATCGCTTCTTGCCCATCCTCCCGTAGATGTGCACAGAGGTGGCTTAAACTCAACGGGTGTTTTAAGCTTTCTAGCAGCGCGCCACAAAGAGTAATTAGATGTTGGTGTGACATCAAGACCTTCCAAATAATTTTTAAGAGATGCAGTTTTTTCAGATGCAAGCAACTCTTGAAGTCGTTTCGAACATTCTTTAAGTCTGAGTTTATGTTGGGGTGATCTGTGCTGTTGCCATTCCCTTCTAGCTCTTCTTTTTTCACATACGAGATGTTCAATATCCCTGGAATAAGTTTTATTAAACCCAGACTGCGGATGGGAGGTAGTGGCATGTTCAGCAGCCTGTTTAATAATTTCGTTAAGATTGGCAATGTTAGTTTCAATGTCATTGGGTGTTCTTAACGCAATATTTTCCGTGCAATGACTACTAAGATATTTTTTGAATCCCAGCCAATTAACACGATTAGTCATCTTCATATATGGGTGAGGTAAGTCACTTCTTAGTGGATTACAAATTGTAACGATAGTGGGGGAGTGATCGGAGGAGAGATCTAGAGAAGTTTCAACATTAATTAAATCCCTAGAAATATTTTTCATTACGCCGAAATCAATAACATCCCGAATTTTTCGTACGTTTGTAGGCCAGTAAGTGGGATCCCCACTCGAAATAACATATAAGCCCATTTTTGAAATTGTATTAAACAAAGCTCGACCTCTAGGTGTTATAAGGCGCGACCCCCAGTGCGTATGCTTTGCATTGTAGTCTCCAGCTGCCACGAGACAAGATCTAAGCGATTTGTAGATTTTCTCATACTGATCTTCGGTAACTGAAAATCTGGGAGGTGAGTAAATTGATGATATCACGAAATTAGAACAAAAATTTTCTACAAAAATATTCGTAGCTTGCATATATTCTTCACTAACGTTGTCAAGGATATAGTGCTTGAGTCTTGACTTAATTAGAATTGCAGATCCACCACATGCTCTCCCTCTAGGGTCCTTTGTATCATGCATAGTGTATCCATTTATTTTGAAAAAGCTTCTCGAAGTCAAATGTGTCTCAGAGACCAACATTATATCAATATTTTTTTTTCGTAAGGAAGTGCTCAAGTTCATTTTTATGTTGGCGAATGCCGTTTGCGTTCCAGAAACATATTTTTAACGTGTTCATGGCCTGTTAATTAATGCTTGAATCAGAGTATTCTGCATTCTCAGCATTTCTTGCATCATGGTAGTCATATTTGTTGTAAAATTATTTATAGTTTGCACCAAATTGTCAATAGTAGCTTTAAGGCGACTAAAGTTAAAGCTTGAGTTTGCATTCGTTGAATTATTTGGAGGTGGAACATTTTGTGGGGGAATAGAATTTGTTTTAGCAGCATCGGCATACGATACACGGGAAGTAACTGGTTGGCTCATTTGCACAAAAGTGGCGGAGTAAGCGTTTTCTGATTGAGATGGAGCTAATTTGGGTTTTTGCACCATAGTCTGTTTGACAAAAGAGTACACAGGATAACCTCTGTAGTTAGCGGTGTGATTACCTCCACAATTGCTGCGTTTTTTATCACTTTGATCTTTTGGCTTATTGCAACTAGCAGTGCCGTGTAATTCGCCGCACACAAGACAAACAGTGGGTAATTTACAGTATGTTTTTGTGTGGCCATATTCTTGGCAATTATGGCACTGTACGGGACTTGATCGCTTATGTGGCTCTTCAACTGTGATTTTTCGGTATAAGAGGTATTTTAGGCTATAAATTGGGTGTGTCTCGTTTTTTTTCAGCTGTATATCATTCGGCTCCAATTTAACACGAAATAGAGGCTGGAGGATCTTCTCCCTATTGATTATGTTGGTAACATTTTTTACCTTAAATACTTGTATCATGAGTGCATCTTTTACTTCTTCGGGATTAACATAAGAGTCAATACCCTTCAATACAATCTGCATACCTTTGGCACTCTTAAGCTGGTATGTATAAAAACTTGTTTTATTTTTTTCGAATTCAGTCACTATTTTGCGGAAATCTTTTTCTTCGTATATTTGAATTTTAGTTTCGTCAATGTTACCACGCTTTATTAGAATAACATGAAATGTGTTTTCACCAATGGCTGAGACTAATTTTTTAATTAGGGCGCTAGAATTTTCTCTCTCATATATATAGGTGGTGGCTTAAAAAACTTTTGCGATGATGCAGCGGGCTTGTCGTCGGTGACTTGCAATAATGAAAAACGATTTTGACGATTGGTAGATGATGCGCTATTATCCCTAGACATCTTTGGAGTAGATGAAATTTTTGAAGAATTCGGGCTTCACCCACGCTTTACCACGGTTATGTATCTGTCCATTCCGACTTGTACCTTGGGTTTTGAGCTACTTTTATCTGTAGTGATAACTTTATTAAGTGATGAACACGAGCCTGAAGGAGATGATACTACTGACTTATATGAAGAAGTACTAGGCAACTGTATTGTTAATGAATCACTATTTGGCATTGGACAAAGCGTTAAAAAAATACTTTCATTAGATTTATTATTTGTATTATTTTCATTGAGAGCTTCAGAACTCACAGTAAAATAGGCATTTCTGCCGTTAGAACTCACTTCATAATTTTTTGTATTTGAGTTACTCATATAGAGTATTCCTCAAGGGCACTTTTTGTCTTTTTTTTTGCTTACGGTTTTGTTTATGTTTTTGTAATTTATGATTGTTTATTTATTTTTGAGTTACTCGTATAGAGTATTCCCCAATGTCACTGTTTGTGTTTTGTTTTCGGTTTTTTGTTTTTGTTATTTCCTCTATGTAAAAATATTAGGAAAGCACATAAAGCTTATTTATTAAAGTCAGTATGTACCTATTAGGAATAATATGCACTACGAATATTTTTTTGTATAATTTTTTGTTTGTTTAATAAGACTGTAAGAAAAATTCCGCTAATCGACTGTTCACTATGAAGGTACAACGAGTGAATATAAATAAATATATATATATATATATATATATATATATATATATATATATATATATATATATATATATATAAATTTAAGGTAAACTTTTTATAATAGTTATTATAAATGATTTAAATTAAATTTTTTTTACAAATGATAAAGAGGTCAAACGACAAAACATGAAGACACTCTTAAATTGTGTAATGTATGTCTGCAATTTACTCACAGTGATAGGATCATGGAGCAACACAAAGCAGAGTGTGGTAAAGTTGTAGCCCAGCTAGCATCCTATAATAACGCTACACTTAAATTTAAGGACCACCAACGACAGATGGATGTGCCTTTTGTCGTGTATGCAGATTTTGAGTGCATACTTGAGGACATCCAATGTAGAGTAAGTAAAAAAATAATTTAACTAAAAAGCATATTCCCTGTGCTTTTAGTTATAATATTAAATATATTAACCATAATATAGATAAGTTTAGAATCTATACTGGTATCCTTATTAAGTTAAGGATTGTGAAGATATATATACTAATTATTTAATGAGAAAGACACAAATGGATTCTTTATCCCCTTCAGAAATATTCAGTTTTCGAAATGCTGTAAATTACCACATATGTTATAAATTTTTAGGTAGTGATCGCGTAAGGGATCATTGTCATGTAACTGGCAAATTTAGAGGTGCAGCTCATAATATGTGCAACTTAAAATATCAACAACCAAAATCCCTATTTATTTTCATAATTATTCCTCTTATGACTCACATCTTTTTGTTAAAGAGTTAGGAGAAAAGTCTGACAACATAAAAGTCCTTCCGCTAAATAAACAACGTTATATATCTTTATCAACATATACAAAAATGAATGACGATTTCAATCTTGAACTTAGATTTCTAGACACCTTACCTTTTATGCCCAAAAGCTTAGAAACTTTAGCCAATAATCTTATGGATAACGATTTCTGTACAATTAAAGAGCAATTTACATCATAAATAGAGTTTGATCTGGTTAGAAGGAAGGGTGTTTTCCCTTACAACTATCTCAATTCCTTTGAAAAATTAAATGATAGGCAACTTCCAGCGAGGGAAGACTTTTTCAATACACTTACCAATAGAGAATGTTCACATGAAGATTATGAGCATGCAAAAAAAATTGGCACACATTTGATTGCTTAAATTGATAAAAATGAACTTGAGCACTTCCTTACGGAAAAAAATATTGATATAATGTTGGTCTCTGAGACTCATTTGACTTCTAGAAGCCTCTTTAAAATTAATGGCTACACTTTATATGACACAAAGGACCCTAGAGGGAGAGCATGCGGTGGATCAGCAATTCTAATAAAGTCAAGACTCAAGCACTATATTCTTGACAACATTTGTGAAGAACATCTACAAGCAACAAATATCTGCATTGACAATTTTTGTACAAATTTCGTGATATCTTCAATTTACTCCCCTCCCAGATTTTCAATCACTGAGGACCAATACGAGAAGTTCTATAAATCTCTTGGACCTTGTTTCGTTGCAGCTGGCGACTACAATGCTAAGCGTACGTTCTGGGGTTCGCGTCTTATTACGCCTAGAGGTAGGGCGTTGTTCAACACAATTTCAAAAATGGGTTTGGATGTTATTTCAAGTGGGGAGCCTACTTACTGGCCTACTGACGTACGAAAAATTCCGGATGTTATAGATTTCGGCGTCATAAAAAGTATTTCTATGGAATTAATTCACGTTGAAGCTTCCCTAGATCTGTCGTCTGATCACTCTCCCACGATCGTTACAATCTGTAGTCCACTGAGAAGCGCTTTTCCTCACCCATATGTCAAGATAATAAATCGTGTTAATTGGCTGGGATTCAAAAAATATCTTAGTAGTCATTGCACGGAAAATATTACGTTAAGAACACCCAATGATATTGAATCGAACATTGCAAATCTTAACGAGAATATTAAACAAGCTTCTGAACATGCCACTACCTCCCATCCGTATACTGGGTTCAATAAAATTTATTCTACAGACGTTGAACATCTCGTACGTGAAAAAAGAAGAGCTAGAAGGGAATGGCAACAGCACAGATCACCTCAACACAAAATCAGATTTAAAGAGTGCACTAAACGACTCCAAGAGTTGCTTGCATCTGAAAAAACTGCATCTTTCAAAAATTATCTGGAAGGCCTTGATGTCACACCAGCATCTAATTACTCTTTGTGGCGCGCTGCTAAAAAGCTTAAAACACCCGTTGAGTTTAAGCCACCTCTGCGCACATCTACCGGAGGTTGGGCAAGAAGCGATACTGAAAAAGGTAACATATTTGCTGAGCATTTAAAATCCGTATTTACACCAAATACATGTACCGGTGTTGCTGATTTGCCGAGTGTAGTTGCTCTACCCCCACGACCCTTAAAATTTACGATGTGTGATGTACAAAAACTAATTGCCGAACTCAACCCGAAAAAAGCTCCCGGTATGGATGGAATTAGTAACCAGATGCTGATTAAGTTACCTCGTACTGCAATTAGAATCCTGTTATTCATTTTTAATGCCATTTTACGACTGGAGTATTATCCAGACTGCTGGAAGCTTGCCAAGGTTAAAATGATTCCAAAGCCAGGTAAAGATCTTTCCAAGGCTGAGTCATATAGGCCAATAAGTTTACAGTTATGGGGCACTGCTTCAGCTTCCAATGTAGAGAGAATTCAACGAAGACAAAACAAATTTTTAAGGTTAATAACATCTGCTCCATGGTACATTAAGAATTCAAATATACATCGTGATTTAAATATGCCACTAGTGACTGAAGAAATTGCAAAATACGCAGGCAAATATCTAACTAAACTCGTGTCACATCCTAATCCGCTTGCTCGTAACATTTTGAACTTTCATGGACACATCCGCTTAAAAAAGAGAGATACAAGGGCTCTAATACTAAACACTCCGAATGAAGTTGCTTGAAAAAAAATTTTTTTTTTGCTTATCACCACTTATGTATTATTTACAACTATCACTTAGTTATGTCTGGTATTGGTCGGGCCTATTAATAATATGTTAGATTTAAGATTTGAATACTTATTGTTAGTTCATATATGAAGATACAATAAATAAAAAAACATGCATATAAGTATAAAAAAAAAACATTTGATTGCAAAACTTTACAAGACTACATGGAGTTTTATTTAAAAACAGACGTTCTATTACTAACTGATGTATTCGAAAATTTTCGAAAAGTTTGTAAGGGAATATATAACCTAGATCCAAGCCAGTACTATACTGTTCCTGGACTGTCGTGGGATGCTATGTTGAAGTACACAAATATAGAATTGGAGTTGTTAACTGATATAGATATGTATAATTTCTTTAAAAAAGGGATACGTGGGGGGATTGTACAATGTAGTAAAAGGTATTCAAAAGCAAACAATAAATATCTAGAGGATTTCGATAAAGAGAAACCCTCAGAATTTCTAATGTACCTAGATGCCAATAACCTTTACGGTTGGGCTATGTCCGAATATCTTCCATATGGAGGATTCAGATGGTTATCAAGTGATGAGCTAAATCTGGATCCAAATCGGATAGATACTAATTTAAATGATGGTTATGTGTATGAAGTTACTTTAGAATATCCCTCCAATTTGCACGAATCGCACAATTATCTACCTTTTTGTGTGGAAAATAAAAAACCTTACGGAAAGAATCAAACTAAATTAATTGCTGACTTTTCTACTAAACATTCATATATTATTCACTACAGAATTCTTAAGCAATGTTTAGAGTATGGTTTGATTCTAAAAAAAATACATCGGATTCTCACTTTCAAACAATCTCCATGGTTAAAATCATATATAGACTTAAATACCAAGCATAGAGCTAACGCTAAAAATACGGTTGAGAAAAACTTCTTCAAATTGCTCACTAATACGGTATATGGTAAGACTATGGAAAATGTAGATAAGAAAAAAGATGTTAGAATTGTAACAAACTGGAACAGAACGAATTGCAATCATTTGGGAGCCCAAGGTTGGATATCTAAGCCCAATTTCCATAGTTTGTCTATATTTTCAGAAGACATAGTGGCGATTCAAATGAATAGGCTCCAGACATATTATAATAAGCCTACTTACTTAGGATTTTGTATGCTAGAACTTTCCAAATGGAAAATGTATAATTTCCATTATGGCTACATGCAGCACAAAGTTAAATCAAAATTGTCATTAAACTATATGGATACTCATTCATTCATATATACAATACAGACTGATGACTTCTATGCTGACATAAAAATGGACATATATGATGAATTTGACACATCTGACTATCCTGCAGATAACATATATGGTATTCCTCGTTTAAACAAAAAGGTGCTGGGTATGATGAAAGACGAAAATTGTGGAAAAATAATGAAAGAGTTTGTTGGGTTGCGATCTAAAATGTATTCATTTAGTGTTCAAGATCAAAATGATGTAAAGAAAACCATTTTAGGTAAGTATAGCCTAAGTTCATATAGAGATTGTCTGTTTAATAAATCAAACGTATTTGATAATATGCTTACCTTTAAGTCGAGTTTGCATCAATTATATACTATGCAACTACATAAACTAATACTAAATTATCAAGATGATAAAAGAAAACTCAAAAGTGATGGTATAAGCACATATGCATGGTACCATTTAGCAATAGAGGAAACCAATCCTGATTATGACCTTGACATGCTATTAATGGAAATTGATAGACTTCAAGAAGAAGAAAGTTAAAATAAATGTAAATTTTTGTAAATTTTTATTGTTAAAATAAATGTAAATATTAGTTATTAAGAAAAATTCTTTTGTTAAAAAATATATGTAAATATTAATTATTAAAAAAAATTGTATGAAAAAAACAAATAAAATATAAGCAATAAAAAACAACAAAAACATATATTCTTGTGTACGTTTTTTATTTATTATCCATCCTTAAATATAATTTATGAATTTTGACATCTGTTAGAATCTTGTGTTGCATTTTTTCCCCAATCTCATAACAAAGTCGTATCAGTTCAATCTTTACATCCCTTTCATGTATTCCTTGCATTTCATTGAATTGGAGTTTTGTTTTGTTTAAAGTGGACCAGGTTGGTATATAATATTCATAATAGAAATGAAGAATTTGTTTTCTTAGAATGTTGTTCCAACATAAAATTGATGTAAAAAATACTCTAATTTGAGTTTTTGATCTCCAAGTGTCAGAATCGATTTTTATATTAGAGTTTCCTTGTTTGATAACTAAAAAACAAACACCCTTTTTATATTTAAACTTATATTCAACATCTCTCCCACTTTCATTATCATTTATATTTATAGAATTAAAAAAATCTCGACGATTAAGCATATCATGAATATAGTCCTTATAGCACATGAGGTGTAACCATTCTTCCCGGTCCAGTCCAATGTATTGCTTATTTTTATAATTCAGCCATATCATTGGCTTAAAACCAAAAGCTGTTGAAAATCCACATGAAATCTTCAATTTCCAATCGAGCAAGTATTCAAACTCAAAAACTAAATCATTTATTTGAGGTTTTCGTTTTTGATTGGGGTGAAAAATATTCTTTAAAGTACGCTTATCCATCCTCAATGAAAATAATATATAAACTAATAGTTTTTCGCTCTATTAATCTCTATATATACATATTTATATTAAAAGCATACACACACACATATATATATATATATATATATATATATATATATATATATATATATATATATATATATATATATATATTGTATATTGTATTTATTCATTGATTTTTTTGACATACATTTTTATAAGTCTATCTATAATTTTAAAAATTATTTTCTTTCTTATATGAAACATGGTGCATCGACATGTATTCGGCCCTTCCTCGCATCCTTCGCTGTACCAGAGGCAGCTGGCAAAATGCCCACTATCGGAGTCCTCCTGCTCTATAAGTCCATAGTCCTCATTTTTAGTGAGCATGGATATAAAGAAGTTTATGTTTTCCTTATGCTCATAAAGCAATAAGTCTTCAAAAGATTTAAGGAATTCATATAACCGCTCACGGATTTGGCTTATTTTTTAAATTTTATTTAAATTTTCTTTCAAGAATCCTTTTTTTTCGTTGAATGCTACTTTTATTCTAATATTCTTCATAGATTTATGTTCCTATTTATAATAAAAAATATTCTTGCAAAATTAAAATTTTACAAAAAATTGTGAGTTCTTTTGAAATTTTTTGTTTCAGTCACACTTTAGCACATGAATATAACTATCTCTCTGATCTTTTGTTTTGAAATTGTTTGTTTTAGTTACGCTTTAGAATGTCAATATATGTAACTATCTCTTTCACTACAATATTATCAGTGAGAAAACAAACAAAAAATAATTACAATATGAGAAAAAGAGATAGCTACGATGCTCATCTTTCTTTTAAGCATTATTTTTTACCTATTTAAAGATTGGTAGAAATATTTAATACATCAGTTTACAAAAGCAGATTGAGCTATCTGTCAAAGAAGAAAAAAATACATATAAAAATTAAATTTAATTAATTAATATTGTGATAATGAATCCTCCAGATTTGATCACAAAATTCAACAC
This sequence comes from Tachina fera, assembly GCA_905220375.1. NCBI lineage: Eukaryota > Metazoa > Arthropoda > Insecta > Diptera > Tachinidae > Tachina > Tachina fera. Next base: position 50,209,240 of record LR999967.1, read on the forward strand.
ATTAAATATAAAAAAATTAATACATATAAAAGAGCTCCAGGACTCAACTAAGTATGCAGTTAAAAACGCTACGCGTGTGACTAGTAAATATGGCACCACAATTCAAATTGAACTTGAAAACAATATAATGTTTTTACCAAATCGGTACAACACGCTATCGGATGATGATATAATAGAACTGGCATCCGGGATATATTGCATATGTAAGCAAGGAGACAGTGGCCTAAAATTGGATACTGCTGCTGAATTAAATATTTTTTTAACAAATTCTCAATACCCACAGTGGGAATAATATATAAAAAAAACTATATTTTATACACTTTTTTATCAATAAAACTGAAAAAATTTTAAAAATTCTTCGTGAGTTGTATTTATTTATTTATTTATTTTTTAAACTTATTCTGTAAAGAAATTGAAGACATAAATGTCCACATTTAAATGAATTATAATCGTGATATTGATTGTAGTTATATTTTATATTTTTGCCTAGATATTTAACTAGTTCTAATGCAGGTTGTAAATTTCCAAAACTGTCGAAATATTCTTTATGTTCATTGTTTTTATAATATGCTACCCAATGGGTTCCAGGTCCTCTTGATAAATCCAAATTAATGATTCCGCATTCTCTTTTTCTCGATCGTTTTGGTAGTGTATCCAACATGAAAACTCCTCTAAAGTATGGAATGTTTGTTGAAAAGATTCTCACATCAACATCAGATAGGGGTTTATTGGGCAGCTTTATGAAAAATTTGTTTTTTGTTTTTCTTGACAAACCAATCCATATCCTTTCTTATATGGTGTAAGGTATAAACCTTTCCCCATTGCTACTGCTTCCATTGTTTTATTATGTCTAGTTGCTTTGTAAGGGCCCAAACTTCTTGGAATTTGAGCCAACACCATGTATGAAATTCTATACAATAAATAATACATAAGAAATGGTGTTTTATTTCTGGTAAATGGATTACATCCATCAATTGTGGGGAGGGGGCAGATTACATCTGCCACGTTTCATTCCATTTCGTTTCAGGCAGACTGACCAAATTGAGCCGGCGTAAGCATGAGCAGAACAGCAAACAACACAACCGCAGCAGAACTATAATTCGCAGAGAGGACGTATGAGAGAGTAGGTGTGAGCAGAAGCAACGGTAGTAGTGCGGTAGCGACTCAACTACATTTTGTAGTTTACATAAATAAAATACAGCAGGTAAAACAAAGAGAAGGTGCAAAAGAATGTATGCGTGGGCAGTGGCGGAGATTTGGATAACAACGAAACTACATTTTGGTGCAGCGACAAAATATGGTATAAAAGGTCATAGAAATAATGACTCGCTCTCTTTTTGGTTTCTACAAGTACACAAGTAAGACGTGGCTACTGGTGAAAAGCGTAGTAAGGAGAACATAGGGATTGGTTACACTAATCTCTATAACATTGTGTTAAGGGGCTGATTCACAATCAGCATAATAAGGCCCGACTAGATTACATCTAGCCGGGGAGAGAGATAGGGCACAAGAGACAGGACTCCGCTGAGGTAATACCCCGGAGCTTAGGGCTTTAGAGATAGGTCTCCGCTGAGGTAATACCCCGGAGCTTAGGGCTTTAGAGATAGGTCTCCGCTGAGGTAACACCCCGGAAATTTAGGGTCACAATAGGCGTTGTCGGATTACATCCAACAATTTTTTTAAGTTTCGGAGCTAGAGAGCCGTGTCAAAGTGAGCAGTGGTGGCTATCAAGGAGCATAAAGTATACCATAAGTAAAGCTAAAAAAGAGAAATATAAGAAAATTTAATAAAGTTAATTGAAATCGGTGAAAGAAATATAAAGCGTTTTTTCCCTTTAATTTGGGTGAGAACCCTGGGCAACGACGAGCATACCCCAGCTATACACACGGGATAACCGGAGGTTCCTTACACTGGCGCCCGAGCAGGGACTTTTATAAAATATATATACGAAGATCAAATCGACGCACTATAAATCATGGTACGCACCTCGTGGGTGTACACTTTACGGAGGGACGAACTAGTCCAATATTTAGAGGACTTCGACGTGGACACCAGCGGTACAGTCGAAGAAATGAGGAAAAGGCTGGCTACATTCATATCCAACTGTAATGATGGCAAGGTCCTTAACAGGCTCGAGGAGTTGGAGCAACATCATGGACGTAGTCCCGCAGCTACGCCCACTCCAGGCATTTGCACACAATTAGAGGTACCCACTGTATCGGGAGCATTGCCAAAAACGGGATTACAGACAGGCACTGGCCAACCATTCCGCCCGATGCAGGGTGACGCTAGGCCAAATGCAACAATAAGTCTTAGCGCTCTAAACTCAATACACGGTGAGTACACACAAGCTACAGCACAAAATACTTGCGTGACAAGCGGGGGGAGCCCACACTATCCAGCAGTAATAGATGTGGTAAGAAAGTGGTCCTTTAGGTATGATGGTGGTAGAGATCCGATAGCTTTCATCGAACGCGTAGAAGAACTGGCCGAAGTATATGGACTCGAAAAGAATATGCTGCCACGAACGATGCCAGAATTGCTGAAGGATATGGCTCTTATGTGGTTTAGAAATAATAATCGACAATGGACAACATGGAGAGGATTTCGAGACGACTTCTTGAGACATTTTTTGCCTCCCAGATACTTCGAAAGACTGGAAGATGAAATTCGGCGGAGACAACAGAAACCACGTGAATCTTTCAAGGAATATGTTATCATTCTCCAAAATCTAATGAGGCATGCAGGATACACACAGGAACAGCAGGTAGACCGAATATTTAGAAACTGCTTGGTTGATTATCAGATGTACATTCGAAGAAAAGATTTTAATTCATTGGAAGAGCTGATTCAAATGGCAGAGGACTTTGAAGTCATCCGAGAAAACCACCCAGAAGTGAATATAGAAGTGCGACAGATACCACGCAGAGAAGACCGAACACGTCAAGTAGTGTCTACCGTGGATGACACCCCAATAAACCCAGCAACCGCCTGTAGGAGATGTGGTCGAGATGGACACGGATACCGTTTTTGCCAAAACGCTAGCGTATTATTTTGTTGGCAATGCGGCCGTAGAGGAGTGCGAAGACGTGAATGTTGCCGAAGAAGTCAGGGAAACGCTAGAGGACCACGCCAAGAGCAGGAGGTGGCGGCGGTCATGAGGAGCCAATTCCTCCAGCAATAAGGGCCTTTAGACAAACAGACACGAGGTTGTTGGCCAAGATTCAGCTTGGCGGACAACTCTGGGAGGCCACGATCGACACTGGTGCTTCCAGAAGCTACATAAGTGAGCGGGTAGCGAAAGGACTTAGAGCACATAGCACTGTAACGCCAGTGGAGAATCGAATAAGTTTAGCGAATGGAGCAACAGTAGATGTGAAGGAGGTGATTAGAGCGGCGGTAAGGTTGGGAAGCAGAGAATGCTATCTGGAGTTAGGCGTAATGGAACACATGTTGGATGACGTTTTGCTGGGCTTGGATTTTCTTAGAAAGGTAGAGTGTGAATTGCAATGTGGAAACCATCACATACGATTTTCGCCCATTTCACACCAAGCCCTATCAGCAGTCAAGGTAACTGATACAGACGAGTCGAATAAAAGTAGTGCTTCTGAAGATATTATGATTGCCAATTTTCTAAAACTGGAGTTGGACAAATTCAAGGACGTCAGGGGTCCAACCCATTTAACTGAACATAGAATCATTTTGAAAGACGATAAACCAGTTCGGCAAAGGTACGCGCAGCGGAATCCAGAGATGCAAAGGCGCATTAACGAGGAAATCGACGAACTGCTAAGGAATGGACAGGTAGAACCATCAAATAGCCCCTATAGCGCCCCTATTGTCTTGGCGCCAAAGAAAAATGGTTCGTGGAGGCTCTGCATCGATTATAGGCAGCTTAATGCCAAGACCGTGGCCGATGCATACCCACTACCTCGCATAAATGCCATTTTGGATCGACTGAGGGATTCAATTTTCTTTAGTAGCATAGATCTCAAGAACGGTTATTGGCAGATTCCTATGGCAGAAGATAGTAAGGCATACACCGTACTTACGGTAGCAGGGAAAGGGTTATTCCAATGGAAGGTGATGCCATTTGGTCTTACTTCCGCCCCAGCAACTTTCCAGAGAACACTAGATAGAGTGATTGGTGCAGAAATGGAACCCCATGCTTTCGCCTATCTAGACGACATCATGTACTAGGTACCACATTGAAGGAACACATGAGCAATCTAAAAGAGGTGTTTAGAAGGCTACGTGAGGCGGGTCTAACAATTAAATCAGGATAAATGTAAATTTTTTCAGGAAGAAATCAAATATCTAGGTCATGTGGTTAATAAAGATGGCATACAAACGGACCCGGAGAAAATAGCGGCTATCCAACAACTTCAACCCCCACGAAATATAAAAGAATTACGACGATGCCTTGGGATTGCATCTTGGTATAGACGCTTTGTGCCGGACTTCGCACAAACGGTGTACCCGCTGACGGTATTATTGAAGAAGGGAAAACACTTTCGCTGGAGTCAGGAACACAAGAAGCCTTTGAACAATTAAAGTCTCAGCTAACTGAAGCTCCTGTCCTAGCGTGTCCGATTTTTCACAAAAGTTTACTCTACAAACCGATGCATGTGATTATGGAATAGGAGCCGTTCTAACGCAAGAACATGGAGGTAAAGAAAGGTGTGATTTTATATGCCAGCCGTAGACTGAATCCGGCAGAAACAAACTACTCTACAACGGAAAAAGAATGCTTGGCCATAGTTTGGGCGAAAGAAAATTAAGGCCATATCTAGAAGTTTACCATTTCCACGGTTGTCACTGACCATCTCGCCCTCAAATGGTTGAACTCGATAGAGAGTCCGTCAGGCCGAATTGCTCACATGGGCACTTGAACTACAGCAATACAGCTTTGATGTCCAATACCGCAAAGGAAAGTTGAACGTGGTAGCAGATGCCTTGTCCCGAGATCCCTTATGTCAAGCCGTTCAGGGAGAATCCAAGAAGTGTAACTGGTGGCAGAATAGGTGCGAAGCAGTCAGGAAGGAACCGGAAAAATACCCAGACTTCACCATTTCTGGTGGCCAGTTGTACCGCCATTTACCATAATCCGACGAAGACGAAGACTGTGTACCGTGGAAACTATGTGTTCCATTCTATCAAAGACAGCGAGTCCTTAACGAGAATCATGATGCACCCACAAGCAGGGCACTTAGGAATTAGGAAAACTATTGCACGCGTGAGTAACAGGTACTATTGGCCAGGCATATTTAGGGACATAAGAGGGTATGTTCGAAGATGCACGCTATGCCAACAGCACAAGCCGAGTCACCAACTTCCCGTAGGCCATATGCTATCCCATGTGGCGGAGGAGCCGTGGGCCGTATGTGTGCAGACTTTGGTGGGTCCGTTACCTAGATCCAAACACGGTAACACCATGTTGCTTGTATTCACCGATAAATTTTCAAAGTGGTCAGAATTGGTCCCACTAAGAAGAGCGACTGCTGAAACGTTACGTAGAGCATTTCGGGAGAGAATTTTAGCGAATTTTGGCGTTCCAAAGATGATTATCACCGATAATGGGACTCAATTTACGAGTAAATTATTCCGGGACTATTTGAAGGAAGTACGTGCACACCACCAGCTAACGGCACCGTACACACCTCAAGAAAATCCAACCGAGCGTGTTAATCGTACAGTGAAGACCATGATCGCTCAGTATGTGGGCAAAAATCAGAAAGTTTGGGACGAACTTCTACCAGAGTTACAGTTGGCGCTCAATACCGCAAAATCGGACACTACTCAGTACAGCGCTG
>LR999967.1:50215252-50314780 GCA_905220375.1 Tachina fera
GAAACTTTTCTTGAAACTTTTCTGGGAACTAAAGGAATAAAAAAATATAGATAAATGCAATAAATAAATCATAAATTCAAATTATTTAGATATTTATATCGTTTGATTTATTTTTTTATTACGTTTACGACTATAAGGGCAGAATTAGTTTTCAATTTCTGTTCTGTTACGAATCAGCTGACTGTCTTTTGTTTACCGAAATCCTATACATGTGTTACCCTACAGAAAATTTGGTGACAATTGATCCAAACATACTCGTCCTATTACTTGAGAAAATAAAGGTTGTTACCAAGAGTAGGGAGTAGTTTATTTTGAAAAAAATACATATCCTGCAAATGGTTACAAATTCACCATTGTCGGATGTATCGTCATGATCTTCTGGCAATTAATTGGAAATCGTTCTAGTATTATAGTAAACGGTTGTTACGCGCGGGCTACAGAGGAATTAATAAAATTGTTACACGTCTGTCGCAATTTATTTCTTCAAACCTATAATAAAAATATTGTCAAGAGGCATGATAAAGATCTCCCAGCTAGCTATATTCCCGGCGATGTTGGTTCTTAACCCGTATTTCTATTGCGCGTAAGCATATAACACACTATACATGCCATTCGAATACCGATAGTGTGAACAAAGACGTAAGTAATTTAAATTACAAACCACAAAGAAACCATGGCCAGATGGTAAGCCAGGCAGGGCTAAATATTTCCCACCCACTGAGTTGAAACTCAGACGCCTTGCCAGGATGCATGCCCTTGCTATTAAATTAAACCTGTCCCTATTTGAAAAGATCAGTACTTACTAGTAAAGTTCATAGTTGACTTCGATTACCATTCCCCTTTTTAAATATTTAAAAGTTCATTTTGATTCTTTAAAATTTTAAGAAAATTTTAAGATTTTATTAATATAAATTCAAAGCAAGTATCTAAATAGTTAACAATATTATATCTTATGTTAATTGGTGTCGTTACAAAAAAAAATTTCAATTGATGTGCACCAAAAAAAAATAACGATTATATTACAAATTGATAATTACACAATTTACATATTACATATGCATGTTGTAAGGGATACATTATTAAATTCTACTTACAATTTATTTGTACCATTAAAATTGGTAACTTATAGCTCTCCTGCTACAATCGATGGGCCCAGCAATCACTGCAGAAAGAGTCTGTTAATTTAAGAGTTAGCTAAATACAAATATGTATACATATGATTATTTTTAAGAGTTAATTCTTTGAAAGAAAAAAAAAATTTAATTCAATATAAATTTTAACCATTATTATTCAGGTTATTTCATTTAAAATTTTATTAATTATTTTCTCCCTTTTTTTTATTGTATTTCCGGTAATTAATTTAAAATCTTAGATAAAATTTGAAAAGAAAACTTTATTTTATTCTTGAAAAAAAATTCCTTTTGTTTTTCTTTTTTTTTGTTTTTTTTTGTAATCATTTAATCAAAATTTTGCAAAAATAGTACGAAATATTTTAAACAATAGAGGAAATCACTAACATTTCACATCGTATTTGTTTCCGATTTACCACTTTTGGTTATTACCTGTGAATTATATTCTTCTGAATTCTTATTTTATGTGTCTTTTCCTCTTTCCAAAAAGGTTTGTTAACAATTTAAAGTTATCTAAGTTATCATCGAATTTTAAATTTAATCAAATAAATTAAACATTTTGGTGTTCGAGTAGCACCTATGTTACATACAATAGGTTATGTTTAGTTGTTTAGAATTCGTACTGGCAGAATTTATTTTAACTTCTAAGCCTTTTTCTTTTAAAACATTGTATATTTACATTTAGATTAGATTTAGATAAAAAAAACTGTAGGCTTCTTTTAGATTTAGTCTGTTATAAAATAGAACGGTAAGTATAATTTAGATAAATACATTAGATTTAAACTTTTGGACTTAGCCTTTTATGCCAGAAAACGCTGAGTATAATTTAGGTTTAAACTTTAAGACTTAGCCTTTTATGCCAGAAAACGGTGAGTATAATTTAGATTTAAACTTTTAGACTTAGCCTTTTATGCCAGAAAACGGTGAGTATAATTTAGATTTAAACTTTTAGACTTAGCCTTTTATGCCAGAAAACGGTGAGTATAATTTAGATTTAAACTTTTAAACTTAGCCTTTTATGCCAGAAAACGGTGAGTATAATTTAGATTTAAACATTTAGACTGAGCCTTTTAAAAAAAAACCTTCGGATTACCTTTTTCCAGGGATTTTATACATAAAGTAACCTCTTACGTTCGCTTCGTTCACACGTGGCTCAGGCTTTCCAACTGTACGAAGACGTGTTTCGTCGTAGTGCTTACACGTGGCTTAAGGGTTTATAGGTAGGAAGCACGTTTATTTTTAATTCCTCGTTGTAACTGTATATCCAAATGTGCGACAACGTGTTTTGTGATACAAAAAAAACGTTTTTGTAACACGTATTTCACACGTGCCTCAAGGCCACAAAAAAAACCCCACACGTGTCTGCGATCCTTCAGATCAGAAAATACTTTTCTTTTGAGGACTAAGGACATGCAACACAATCCACGTGAAGCGAGACTCACTTTTCCACCCTTGCAGGATCTGTTCACAATCACTTTACGAGTCTCTGTATAGCACTTCTTTACTTGACGAACTTTGCTTGGTTAATGTCTTTCTATTTTATAATACGTTGATGCAAATGTCTCTTGAATGAAATCATTTTGAATCCCGTTATCACTGCAAAACTACTTTTTCTCTCAAAGGCACTAACATGTTTGCTGTTGTATTCAAAAAAAAATAAGAGGACAAAAAAAAAATACAGTGGAGTAGGCGTATGCCAGACATCTTTTGTAACGATTCGCCACGCTAATTATGAGCTATTGCCTACTTGTAGAACAAAAGATTATGCGGATTTCTTTGCCTTTGTAGTGTGCGTTAGGACATGTCATTAATTCAGTTGAAATGCCAGTATACATACATGCGTGTAATGTATGCTTTTCCTACGTCAAGGTTAGGTAATAATGTAGAAAGGCTCCAACCTCAGCGCGAGTTAATCTACGTTTGTGTCCATTATTCCCTGAAAAGGAACATTTACCCCATGTACAATAACCAACCTTAATACAACGAGAAATTTATATGTTCGTCCTAGCTAAACTCCACTGTAGGCCTATACAACCAGAATTATTTACAATAAGGTTATTCACGCAAATAAACCACTCATTGAGCTTGGTGCGACAATTAGTAAACACCCGGTCCATGTACGTGGCACTCGTATATTGAAAAAAAAAATTTCATAACATTGTTAATAGGTGTGATTTAAGTATTGACTTATTATGCAAAACTCAAGAATTATTGCCCTTAACTGTCTAAACTGCTCACATAGAGAAACAAAAATTCGCTTAATAATATGTAATCGAACACAAATATAACTGGTAATGCAATGATGAACTTATTTATCTGATTTGCTAAATTATATAAATTGTTGGCTTATATTTCACTAACCAATGTGAATACCCATAATCCATATTAAAGGCTACACCTTTTTAGTCTGCACAAAAACACAACCCAGAGAGAACAGTTGATGAGATGGTCAACTTCACATGATTAACCCTTTCTGTGTACTTTTGCCAGCATTATACACTGCTCTTAATAGCGATGAAATTATGAGAATATAGCGTCACCTTAATAGGTTTATAAGGTAATGAATACCATTTAATTACTTACTATAATCATTTAATAGTATTTTTCTTTTCTCTTCTTTTTCATAATTGGTTCCTTTGTTTTAGGAATAAAAAAAAAAAAAAAAATCTTAGACAAAGTCTGGTCGTGAGCGGGTTAGTTCTTTAACAAAAGCTACGAAAATAATTGAGCACATACATTCGTACATATGTGTGTGTATGTGTGCATAAGTACATATTTTGGTATTTCATACATATGAACATAGAAATGTGAGTCGATTGCAACAATAACCTTGATATTGAAATTTATTTGTCGCTTAGTAAATATGTGGGAATGAACTCCATGTGCACTTCCTTGGTTAAGTGTTTTCACAAAGAAATTTTATTTACATATATTTTTATTTATTTTACTATGGTGTTTTCGTGCAAAAAAAAAACGTAACAAACCTGCTTCTAACTGCAATTTTATCAAATTGAAGTTTGAAAAGGAACTAGCTTTTTTTTTCCTTTTTATTAATAGGTATAGCGTTAATGGTAACAATTTTATTATTGATTATCAGCGTGTGGCTCGACCCACGAAAGCCGGGCAATTAACTTATGTTTTAAGATCAGTGGCATGGTATTTCCCCACATATTTGCCGTTTTCATCTTCTATCTCATACAAATTGGCTCCTATTTCTTTTCTTATTCTGCATTTTATATATCTCGGCATAAATTTTTTGTTGATGTGCTTCGACATATTACTCAATGCATAATTTTTCCTAAATACAATCTGATGTTTATGATATTTTATGGGTCTACTGCGAAGGTTATAGGTCTTAGTGGCCTTTGCATGCGCGATGGTCAAGTTCTCGCGAATCTTTTCTCTTATTTGTGTTAACTTAGCCGCGTTGCTCATCAAACATAAATCTTCGTCATATACATAGCCTAGTCTGTCAAGGATTTTATATGCTGAACCATGTTGAACCATATTCTGGCCAAAAGCGGCGAAATATGGCGAACATTTTATAGCGGTGTGGTAATCGCTTCTTAGTATAGAGAGGATTTGAGGGATATATTTATCCCATCCTCTGTGGTCCTTGTGATTCTGCAAAAAATACCTTATTTTGGTAATGACCTCGCGGTTCGAGCGTTCAGATGCATTTGAATGCGGGGCATAAAACCCAGTGGTAATGTGCGTTATATCATACAAATGACAAAAATTCTTCATGTCTTTGGAATGAAACTGCTTCGCGTTGTCGCTATGAATGTATCTAGGGACTCCGTAAGTTGGAAAAATTTCGCTTTCGAAGAACAAAATTACACTAGAGGTAGTGGCTACTTTAAGTGGTTTCAAAAACACAAATTTCGTCAAATGGTCTAGACAGATAAATAATGTAGAGTTTTTAGCTTTTGTGTGCGGGTAAGGACCCAAAAAATCACAATATAGTCTCTCAAATGGCCTGTGCGTTATGACCTGATTTCCCATTTGCGGTCTTGAAATCTGATTTGACGCTTTAATACTCTTACAAACGTCGCAGTTATTTACGTAAGCCTTCACGTCATTAGCCAGTGTCGGCCAAAAGTATTTTTGGCGAATTCTCGACCACGTTTTTATGAACCCACCATGACAGGACGTGTCAGACTCATGAGCCGTTTTTATAACTGAAAATGTTAGAGACCTTGGAACCCATATCCGCCAGAGGATATCTTCATTCTCCAATGAACTACCCCTAAAATCAACACGCTTCAAAATAACATTTCCTGATATACATAAGTCTGGCAATGATTCTTTATTGTCTGAAATGGTATTTTTGAGTTTTTGATATTCCTCATCTTGAAACTCCGGTGCTGAAAGATCAATTTCCGCTGGTAAAGTTGCCAATGACAGTTCCTCTATATTCATCCTAGATAGACAGTCGGGAACAACGTTCAAAGAACCCTTTCGGTGTTCTATTGTAAATACGTAACGCTGCAGTTGTAAGCTCCAACGTGCTAACCGACCGCTCAAATCTTTTTGGGACATAAGCCACTTTAATGAAGAATGATCAGTAATAATATGGAAAGGCAAACCCTCAATATACGGTCGAAACCTTTTTACGCTTACAATTGCCGCTAAACATTCTAGTTCGGTGACCGTATAGTTTCTTTGCGATTTGTTCAGTTTTTGCGAAACAAAAGCAATGGGGTGTTCCTGTCCCATATTATCATATTGAAACAATACGCCACCTACTCCTACCTTGGATGCATCGCACTGAATAAAAAATTCTTTTTCAAAGTTCGGTTGAGCGAGAACTGGGGCAGAAGATAGAGCCATTTTCAAGTTTTCAAACGACAATTTGGCTTCATTGTTTAATAAAAAAGGTCCCTTCGGCTTTTTCAGGCAGTCCGATAGAGGTCCTGCGAGTTCTGAAAAGTTTTTTATGAAGGAGCGATACCAGTTCGCCATTCCAATGAACCTGCGTACCTGTTTCCGTGATTTAGGTACAGGGAAATTTTTAATTGACTCGACTTTAATTGGATCCACTTTAAGGCAACCGTTTCCTACAATATATCCTAGGTATCTGATTTCTTTCTGACAGAACTTACTCTTGCTAACATTTATAGTTAGTTTGGCGGCTTTAAGACACGAAGCTACTTCAGTCAACAGATTTATATGCGTCTGAAAATCAGAGCTGCAGATTAAAAGGTCATCAAGATAGATGAATACGTTTTCCCGTAAAAGCGATGGAATAATTTTATCCATGAGGCGACTCATGGTCTGGGGGCCGTTGCACAAGCCAAAAGGCATATACTTGTAGTGATACAACGGCTTACCTGGTATCGCAAAAGCGGGTTTTTCTTTGGAGGAATCAGTGAGCTTGATTTGCAAAAATGCGTCCTTCAAGTCAATTCCACTAATAAAAAAGGTGTCCTTAAGTCTGCTTAACAGCCCATTAATGTGAGGTAATGGATATGAGTCTTTTTTTGTCACCTCGTTCAGTTTCCTCGAATCGATGCACAGGCGCACTTTTCCTGGCTTTCTAACAAGTACTGCTGGGGAGCATCATGGCGAATTGGATTCTTCGATCACGCCTAGTTTCAAAAGTCTATCAATTTCTGCGTAAGCTTCAGCTTGTCTTGGAGGCGACAGTGGGTAATGTTTACATTTAATAGGCACTGCATCCCCCGTGTCTATATGATGTTGTAGTAAGTCAGTGCAACCCAAACCTAAATTTTCGTACGATGGAAACTTTAAAACTGTCTTTTCAAATAATAACTTTTGTTCAGGAGTAAGCTGGTGGTAGTTATCTTTGTCTAGTGAACCAGAAATTTCGGAAATTTTATTTATACAAGGGGGGATTAAATCGGGAGCTAAAGCGAACTCTCGCCAAAAATCGGTGCCAAAATAGGCACACTGGCTTAATGAGGGAACTAAGTAAAATGTAATTCGCTTTGTTACTTCCTTGAACCTTGTTGGAAGAGTGCAAAATCCTATGACATTTTGTTTACTGCCATTTGCGGTACGAACAGAAGATCTGAGCGGTGTATATGTTTGCTTAATTTTCTCCAAAAAATATAAGCAATCCCTACCTAATACGGATAAATTTGCTCCAGAATCAAGTAATCCTACTAGGTTGTCGTCTTTTACTTTAACTGCAGCAAATGGTCTATCATCAGATTCATTTATAAATGTTGATTCTAAAAACTTACGAATAAATCGTCGCTTTTTAAAACGAAGCCTACACTTTACTATGCGTTTTGAAATTTTGGGTTTATTTAGTTTAGACTCGGGGTTGAGGAGGATGGACGAGTGTCCCCGGTGGCCAGATCGCCCATTTTCCGATTTCCCTGGAAATCATGTCCATTGGGACATTTTGGAGTTAAAACCCCTTTGTGTCCACATTTGAAACAAAAAGGCCTTTTTATATCCTCGGAGAAATATATATAGGAGTGACCGTATTCCATGCAGTTCCAGCACTGAATGCCAGAATAATCATGTTTCATTTTTCGATTAGAAAAACGAACGGCCTCAATTTGAAGGTCTATGCACGCTGGATCTAAAACCTCCTCAGAAGAATTATCGACTTCGCTCACGTTTCGCGGTGGGCCTATATTGGGATTTTGCAATTTATTATCACGCAATACTTTTTCTGCCCGACGGGCAATATCGCGAAAATCGTTCATATCACGCGGTTCAGCATTAAATAGTAAAAACTTTAAGTTTTGGTTTAAGTTTCTTTTCATAATGTCTATGAGTTCATTGTCTCTTAAAGGGCTTCGAAGTCTTAAGTTCATAGTGCCAACAGAGTTATATAAATCATCATAGGATTCCTTATACTGCTGTTTTCGCAGTGAAATCTTTATTAACACCTCGTGGTCAGACTCCATGTGCCCAAACTCTTTACTCAAGGAGTAACGTAAATCTGCATAAGTTATGTCGCGATTTTGCCTCATAAAAAACCAGTACCATTCCTCCGCACGACCTTGCAAGAGAATATGGAAGTTGGCTAGCAAATGCTCATTGCTACACCTAGATCGGTCACGCAGGGTTTCGACCTTGAAAAGAAAATCACTAACGGATCCGGTACCATCAAATGTAATTTTCCACTTTTCTATTCTTATGTTCTCGTTTTCATACGAGGTACTTCTATCAGGAATCCGGTTAAAATTTGATGAGTTCGAAGCCCCCAGACTTGGTGATATTTCTGGTGCTCTACTTGAGGTTGAGCCTTGAGCAGCCCCAATTCGTGATATAGTTTCTCTAATAGTTACTAATTCTCTGCAGAATTCTTCCCGCGTACTTCTCATCATTTGCTCCATCAAGCCCAACAAGGAATCAAATGTGGCCGCGGGGTTGGAAATGTTATTATTGACGTTAGGAATTAATGATGCATTGTTATTAAAACCAGTGGGGGGTATATATGGATCTACTCTCGGGTCAAGACTTGATCTCGGAAGTAGTTGCTCAGCGTTTGCCATTTCAGGTGGCTGTGACGCCAAGTGTTGGTCATCCATTTCGATAATGTCTTGGAAATGACTATGCGCAGTTTGACTGGCTAGAGTTGCTTGACTAATCGTAGCAGAATTCGGGGCCACGACTGGTGAATGAACAACCTTAGGCCTAGCACCGGTATTGCTCCCTTGAAGCTCGATCAAAATATTATTTTGAGAGGCTGATAATTGTCGATCTTGTTTTGACGGCTTATTAGAACTTTTAGATGAACCTCTTGTGTTCATGGTGGAGCAAAAAAAAATTTTTTTTTTTTGAGAAATTATTGGAGTGCTTGGAAAAGACCAATACACAATCGTTTCTGAAGAAGCTTAGTGGGAGTTGTTAAAATCTCGAGTATGACAAAAAAATTAATTTTCTTCATATACTAATCAAGCAATTAATTGCCTGTAGCGCTAAGGTTTACATATATGTATGGGAAAAAATTTTTGGAGTATTCGTTCTCAAAATTATCCCATGTAAACTAAAAGAAATATTCGATTCGTATAATTCACAGGACGCAAAATTGCTTTCTTTTCTTTTCGGAAGCAAGATTTTTTTTTTTATTTTTTTTTAATGTAAGTGAATTAATCAACTATAAATATGCTTGGGGAATGATAACCGAGTCAAACTTAGTGTGGCAAGCACGATCATGACTATCGAAATATTAATTAATTGTGTAATTAATCATAAATAAAACCAATTATGTAGTTAGAATTAGCACGCACCTAAAACTGTACTGCAACATAAAACATTCTAAAAAAAATTATTTTACGGACTTGTATTGTTTTATGGTTTGATATTATTGTCTGATCCCAATGCATCTCCAAACAAATAAGATTTACCTTCAAGTTTCAGGCCTATTGAGAATCTAAACAAACAGAAATGTGCTAGCTTGAGTCATATAACCATTTTTCTAACCCGCAGTTAGATTTCAGGAATATATCCCGTTAAAATACTAAGACATGAGTAGAAAATAGTTTAAGGAAGTAAATATTCATGGTACTTTAAAGCTTGAATATATATGTTTATACAAAACAATTTGGCTACTTATCAATCATGTAACCATTTTTCTAAACCGCAGTTAGATTTCAGGATTATATCCCGTTAAAATACTAAGACATGAGTAGAAAATAGTTTAAGGAAGTAAATATTCATGGTACTTTAAAGCTTGAATATATATGTTTATACAAAACAATTTGGCTACTTATCAATCATGTATCCATTTTTCTAAACCGCAGTTAGATTTCAGGATTATATCCCGTTAAAATACTAAGACATGAGTAGAAAATACTTTACAGAGGAAATCGCGATACTTCTATCTTTTGCAAACTTAGAAATTCTAACTAGTGGTATGGCTTTATAAAATTAGCTTTGTGTGTAATAAATTAGATAGTATTACAGTCTTAAGTGGCCTTACAATGGGCTTTTTTTCCGTTGGGCGCCATATATGTTACGCGCGGGCTACAGAGGAATTAATAAAATTGTTACACGTCTGTCGCAATTTATTTCTTCAAACCTATAATAAAAATATTGTCAAGAGGCATGATAAAGATCTCCCAGCTGGCTATATTCCCGGCGATGTTGGTTCTTAACCCGTATTTCTATTGCGCGTAAGCATATAACACGCTATACATGCCATTCGAATACCGATAGTGTGAACAAAGACGTAAGTAATTTAAATTACAAACCACAAAGAAACCATGGCCAGATGGTAAGCCAGGCAGGGCTAAATATTTCCCACCCACTGAGTTGAAACTCAGACGCCTTGCCAGGATGCATGCCCTTGCTATTAAATTAAACCTGTCCCTATTTGAAAAGATCAGTACTTACTAGTAAAGTTCATAGTTGACTTCGATTACCATTCCCCTTTTTAAATATTTAAAAGTTCATTTTGATTCTTTAAAATTTTAAGAAAATTTTAAGATTTTATTAATATAAATTCAAAGCAAGTATCTAAATAGTTAACAATATTATATATATACAAAAAAAAATTTCAATTGATGTACACCAAAAAAAAATAACGATTATATTACAAATTGATAATTACACAATTTACATATTACATATGCATGTTGTAAGGGATACATTATTAAATTCTACTTACAATTTATTTGTACCATTAAAATTGGTAACTTATAGCTCTCCTGCTACAATCGATGGCCCCAGCAATCACTGCTGAAAGAGTCTGTTAATTTAAGAGTTAGCTAAATACAAATATGTATACATATGATTATTTTTAAGAGTTAATTCTTTGAAAGAAAAAAAAATTTAATTCAATATAAATTTTTACCATTATTATTCAGGTTATTTCATTTAAAATTTTATTAATTATTTTCTCCCTTTTTTTTTATTGTATTTCCGGTAATTAATTTAAAATCTTAGATAAAATTTGAAAAGAAAACTTTATTTTATTCTTGAAAAAAAAATTCCTTTTGTTTTTCTTTTTTTTTGTTTTTTTTTGTAATCATTTAATCAAAATTTTGCAAAAATAGTACGAAATATTTTAAACAATAGAGGAAATCACTAACATTTCACATCGTATTTGTTTCCGATTTACCACTTTTGGTTATTACCTGTGAATTATATTCTTCTGAATTCTTATTTTATGTGTCTTTTCCTCTTTCCAACAAGGTTTGTTAACAATTTAAAGTTATCTAAGTTATCATCGAATTTTAAATTTAATCAAATAAATTGAACATTTTGGTGTTCGAGTAGCACCTATGTTACATACAATAGGTTATGTTTAGTTGTTTAGAATTCGTACTGGCAGAATTTATTTTAACTTCTAAGCCTTTTTCTTTTAAAACATTGTATATTTACATTTAGATTAGATTTAGATAAAAAAAAACTGTAGGCTTCTTTTAGATTTAGTCTGTTATAAAATAGAACGGTAAATATAATTTAGATAAATACATTAGATTTAAACTTTTGGACTTAGCCTTTTATGCCAGAAAACGCTGAGTATAATTTAGGTTTAAACTTTTAGACTTAGCCTTTTATGCCAGAAAACGGTGGGTATAATTCAGATTTAAACTTTTAGACTTAGCCTTTTATGCCAGAAAACGGTGAGTATAATTTAGATTTAAACTTTTAGACTTAGCCTTTTATGCCAGAAAACGGTGAGTATAATTTAGATTTAAACTTTTAAACTTAGCCTTTTATGCCAGAAAACGGTGAGTATAATTTAGATTTAAACATTTAGACTTAGCCTTTTAAAAAAAAACCTTCGGATTACCTTTTTCCAGGGATTTTATACATAAAGTAACCTCTTAGGTTCGCTTCGTTCACACGTGGCTCAGGCTTTCCAACTGTACGAAGACGTGTTTCGTCGTAGTGCTTACACGTGGCTTAAGGGTTTATAGGTAGGAAGCACGTTTATTTTTAATTCCTCGTTGTAACTGTATATCCAAATGTGCGACAACGTGTTTTGTGATACAAAAAAAAACGTTTTTGTAACACGTATTTCACACGTGCCTCAAGGCCACAAAAAAAAACCCCACACGTGTCTGCGATCCTTCAGATCAGAAAATACTTTTCTTTTGAGGACTAAGGACATGCAACACAATCCACGTGAAGCGAGACTCACTTTTCCACCCTTGCAGGATCTGTTCACAATCACTTTACGAGTCTCTGTATAGCACTTCTTTACTTGACGAACTTTGCTTGGTTAATGTCTTTCTATTTTATAATACGTTGATGCAAATGTCTCTTGAATGAAATCATTTTGAATCCCGTTATCACTGCAAAACTACTTTTTCTCTCAAAGGCACTAACATGTTTGCTGTTGTATTTAAAAAAAAATAAGAGGACAAAAAAAAAATACACTGGAGTAGGCGTATGCCAGACATCTTTTGTAACGATTCGCCACGCTAATTATGAGCTATTGCCTACTTGTAGAACAAAAGATTATGCGGATTTCTTTGCCTTTGTAGTGTGCGTTAGGACATGTCATTAATTCAGTTGAAATGCCAGTATACATACATGCGTGTAATGTATGCTTTTCCTACGTCAAGGTTAGGTAATAATGTAGAAAGGCTCCAACCTCAGCGCGAGTTAATCTACGTTTGTGTCCATTATTCCCTGAAAAGGAACATTTACCCCATGTACAATAACCAACCTTAATACAACGAGAAATTTATATGTTCGTCCTAGCTAAACTCCACTGTAGGCCTATACAACCAGAATTATTTACAATAAGGTTATTCACGCAAATAAACCACTCATTGAGCTTGGTGCGACAATTAGTAAACACCCGGTCCATGTACGTGGCACTCGTATATTGAAAAAAAAATTTCATAACATTGTTAATAGGTGTGATTTAAGTATTGACTTATTATGCAAAACTCAAGAATTATTGCCCTTAACTGTCTAAACTGCTCACATAGAGAAACAAAAATTCGCTTAATAATATGTAATCGAACACAAATATAACTGGTAATGCAATGAACTTATTTATCTGATTTGCTAAATTATATAAATTGTTGGCTTATATTTCACTAACCAATGTGAATACCCATAATCCATATTAAAGGCTACACCTTTTTAGTCTGCACAAAAACACAACCCAGAGAGAACAGTTGATGAGATGGTCAACTTCACATGATTAACCCTTTCTGTGTACTTTTGCCAGCATTATACACTGCTCTTAATAGCGATGAAATTATGAGAATATAGCGTCACCTTAATAGTTTTATAAGGTAATGAATACCATTTAATTACTTACTATAATCATTTAATAGTATTTTTCTTTTCTCTTCTTTTTCATAATTGGTTCCTTTGTTTTAGGAATAAAAAAAAAAAAAAAAAAAAAAAATCTTAGACAAAGTCTGGTCGTGAGCGGGTTAGTTCTTTAACAAAAGCTACGAAAATAATTGAGCACATACATTCGTACATATGTGTGTGTATGTGTGCATAAGTACATATTTTGGTATTTCATACACATGAACATAGAAATGTGAGTCGATTGCAACAATAACCTTGATATTGAAATTTATTTGTCGCTTAGTAAATATGTGGGAATGAACTCCATGTGCACTTCCTTGGTTAAGTGTTTTCACAAAGAAATTTTATTTACATATATTTTTATTTATTTTATTATGGTGTTTTCGTGCAAAAAAAAACGTAACACGGTACTGAGCAATTTTGAAGTGGTTGGATCCGGAACATATCAAGTTGCATAAATACAAATGGTTTAATCCAATAATACCGTCAAGCCACTCTGGAACCAGTCCCGTAACTATAGCTAGCTATTAACCTAAGGTTAACTAGTGTTCATACTTTTAAAATTTAAGTGGCGTTGTGGTCGAGTGGATAGAGTGCAGACCTGTCTTGATGGAGGTTGTTGGTTTGAATCCCAAAAAATATCTGCATAAAACCAAATATATAATTTTATTTGTAACAATAAATAATTTAAATTTTCATTGTTACAGTTAAGTGTCGGACTTCTCGTTGTACCTTCATAGTGAATAGTCGATTAGCGGAAATTTTCTTACATTCTTATTAAACAAACAAAAAATTATACAAAAAAATATTCGTAGTGCATATTATTCGTAATAAGTACATACTGACTTTAATAAATAGGCTTTATGTGCTTTCCTAATATTTTTACATAGTCGAAATAACAAAAACAAAAAAAAACCGAAAAAAAACACAAACAGTGACATTGAGGAATACTCTATACGAGTAACTCAAAAACAAATAAACAATCATAAATTACAAAAACAACAAAAAAAAACGTAGGCAAAAAACACAAAAAGTGCCCTTGAGGAATACTCTATATGAGTACCTCAAATATAAAAAATTATGAAGTGAGTTCTAACGGCAGAAATGCCTATTTTACTGTGAGTTCTGAAGCTCTCAATGAAAATAATAGAAATAAAAAATCTAATGAAAGTATTTTTTTAACGACAAATCCAATTTTTCGTCAGCGATCAACTTCACTTTGTCCAATGCCAAATAGTGATTCATTAACATTACAGTTGCCTAGTACTTCTTCATATAAGTCAGTAATATCATCTCCTTCAGGCTCGTGTTTATCACTTAATAAAGTTATCACTACAGATAAAAGTAGCTCAAAACCCAAGGTACAAGTCGGAATGGACAGATACATAACGGTGGTAAAGCGTGGGCAAAGCCCGAATTCTTCAAAAATTTCATCTGCTCCAAAGATGTCTAGGGATAATAGCGCATCATCTATCAATCGTCAAAATCGTTTTTCATTATTGCAAGTCACCGACGACAAGCCCGCTGCATCATCGCAAAAGTCTTTTAAGCCACCACCTATATATTTGAGAGAGAAAAATTCTAACGCCCTAATTAAAAAATTAGTCTCGGCCATTGGCGAAAACGCATTTCATGTTATTCCAATAAAGCGTGGTAATATTGACGAAACTAAAATTCAAATATACGAAGAAAAAAATTTCCGCAAAATAGTGACTGAATTTGAAAAAAATAAAACAAGTTTTTATACGTACCACCTTTAGAGTGCCAAAGGTATGCAGACCGTATTGAAGGGTATTGACTCTTATGTTAATCCCGAAGAAGTAAAAGATGCACTCATTATACAAGGATTTAATGTAAAAAATGTTACCAACATAATCAATAGGGAGAAGATCCCCCAGCCTCTATTTCGTGTTGAATTGGAGCCGAATGATATACAGCTGAAAAACAACGAGACACACCGAATTTATAGCCTAAAATACCTCTTATACCGAAAAATCACAGTTGAAGAGCCACATAAGCGATCAGGTCCCGTACAGTGCCATAATTGCCAAGAATATGGCCACACAAAAACATATTGTAAATTACCCACTGTTTGTGTTGTGTGTGTGGCGAATTACACGGCACTGCTAGTTGCAATAAGCCAAAATATCAAAGTGATAAAAAATGCAGTAATTGTGGAGATAATCACACCGCTAACTACAGAGGTTGTCCTGTGTACTCTTTTGTCAAACAGACTATGGTGCAAAAACCTAAATTAGCTCCATCTCAATCACAGAATATGAACCAGAATCCTCACTTCTGAGTTAAGCGAAATCGTCGTATCAGCTGATGTATAACTATTTGAAGGGAGAGAAAAAATTGGCTTTTTGCATGTATAAAAAGCAATGGCTATACATAGCATTTGTGAACATATGATTGTTAAAAAGCACAAAATTAAATTTTCCAAAAGTGAGTTATTTTAGACTTATTTTCAATAAAATATAAATATTTGCATAAAAGAGCAGTGATTTTTGTGTTTAATTTGTTTAATTAAAGGCCGGTGGTGTTCTTCAACTAGTGAATGTAAATTGCGACCTAACTAATGTGAAAATGTTAAAATATTTGCAAAAACAATTCCATAAGTTTTCATTGTCACA
Organism: Tachina fera; assembly: GCA_905220375.1. NCBI lineage: Eukaryota > Metazoa > Arthropoda > Insecta > Diptera > Tachinidae > Tachina > Tachina fera. Next base: position 50,231,232 of record LR999967.1, read on the forward strand.
AAATAAATTTAATTTACATATATTTTTTTAGACTTAATACGCGTTAAATACAATAAATGTTAATGTAATCGGTAATAAACATATTCTTATTACGTGTTCTCAATGATATCTTCCAATGCATCGCTCTGGAATCGGTTGTTTTCATAAAAAACACGAATTGTTAGTACATGGTCGCTTGTTAAATTTATCAATTTTGTGAAACAAAAAAGCTAATATTGGAAAAAGAAAACTAGCTGGAATTAGTTCGGACTGCGAAAAGTGAATATGACTATTTTAATGTGCCTTTGGAGGATGTTAAACGCGAATTATGTACATACGTCGCGGCATTGTCCAATGGCAAAAACGCGGTCGGATCCAAATGCCAATAGACATCGATGCAAAAAGTGAAAAATTTCAACGAGGCAACATTACAAGGCATAAACAAAGTGGTATGTGACAATTATTTTTTGGCCAAATGTTATTTTGATGTACGGGAATACGACCGGGCGGCGTATTTGGTGCGTAATACTGAATCGACAGTGGCTAGATTTCTGCATCTCTATGTTACATATGTATATGGGCTTGGAAAAGCGTAGATTGGACTCAACTACAGACCAGTCGAATCTTAATGATTCGGGCCATGTAAAAGTTTTGGCAGATATAAAAGCAACTATAAAAGCTGCATACTCTCGGGGACGTTTGGATGGTTATGGCATGTATTTGTATGGTGTAGTATTCAAAGCAGTTGATCTTAATCAAGCTGCTCAGGAGGTATTGGTACAATCGATACTTTCATCACCTATGGGGTTCTTATGTGGATGTGATCATCTTATGGCCATTACATACTTTCAAAGAGCTTTGAAACTAAATCCCAAATATCTGACGGCTTGGAGTTTAATGTGTCATGAAAGCTGGAAAACACGAATGCTGCGATACAAAGCAATAGAAAAGCTGTAGGTAAGTTTTAAATGTTGATTCAATCCATATTAGCTGCACATAATTTGTTTATACATACTTAAATTATTTTCATTTTAGGAGAGACCTATGAAAAACTAGATAGATTTTAAAAATTCCATAAAATGTTATAATAAAAAATGTGATGTGGGTGATGAGGTGTTATGTATAAAATGGCCAATCTGAATGAAAAATTTGGAGCCTTAGAGCTGGCTGTTAATTGCTTCATTATGTATTACAGCGATGAAAGAGCAGCGGCTGATAACCAGGGTTTATATCATGGCTTCATTTACCCTCGTGAGTTATTATGAAGCCAAATAAGAATATCATTGGGCATCGCAATATGCATCCAAGTGCTTAGAGTCGGATGATGTAAGTGAAATCACAATAATTTTGAAAATAAAATACTATTATATATATTATATAATTAAAACTTTCTGTTCTAGTGTAAATCAGAAGCCAAATCTTTACTTAACACTGAAAATAAAAGCAAAGTATTAACTCTAGTAAGAAGTGCTGCTAACACACAACATAGCCAACAATGTGGCCAATACCGATATTTCCTCCGATGGTGACATGGAAATGGATTTAAGTGCTTTTAAAATGAAATTCAATGAGTATTTCGGAAATTGTATGAGCATGTTTGGTGCGACCACCAGTGATACTTCTGCAAGCTTTAAATCTTTGAAAATACAGCGAACGATGTGTCCACCAGAAATCGAGAGCAATGTGAATAATATATGTATTAATGAATTCAAATGTCGACACATAAACTTAAGATTCCCGTTGCATAACAACTTAAATACAAATAACAGTAAGAAAAAAAAATTTATAGAACCAAAAAAGGTTTAAAAAACAGATTTTCCTACGAATTTTTTAATAAAACCTTAATAAAACAAAGAGGCAGACGATGATGTTTACTTGCCTTCTATAAATTGGTAGTAAGCCTTTATAAAGCCTTAGCAAAAGAGTATCAACACAAAATACAACAAAATTTAAAGTAACCAATCTAAGTGCAGTTTTACCATACAAGAAAGCGACTTGTCTAAAAAAATTTACTAAACTCACCCCAATTTTGAAATTATTTTTTATTTTTAATTTTTTAGTATATGTATAAATGTATTTATATTTGTAAATCATCCTAAATTGTTATAAAAGGAACTCTGCATAAGTAAACAAAAACAAATTACAAAATTTGTAAACTGAAACACAAAATTGGAATATTTTCTAATATAATTAATTAACATCTTTTAAATAACTTTGATTTTTAAAAATTACAATTAAACATTTTATTCAAAGAAATATTTATTCATTTACTTATGCCATCAAAGCCTAAAGTTGTTTTCTTTGCGAACATTCTTCCTTCTTAAATGAATTTCTTATCCTTCCAGTTTAGATTTTTAGGGATCGAATAGTTTTTGAACAGATATTTCTTCCAGATTCTTCTTGGGTTTCTTGTTGACGTTCACATATGTAAATAAAAGTAAACTAAAAAAAATGTATTATTAAAATTTTATATTTGGTTATAAAACAAAAATTCTTCAATATTCTCTTGAAAAATATTCTGTAGCTGTAGGGCTTTTCATTTATTGAAAGTTTATTCCTTTTTCGTATGAAGTACTTGTACAATAGGACACATAACGACTTATTTACTTGTAGTACTGTACATTGGATATAACAATCATCTTTCTTTCCAATGTACAAAATTCCACCCTTTCAATTCACTTTATATGTATGTACACATTTGTCATTCACATTTTGATTCCAATTGATCCGACTACTTTTTTTAAGCGATTTGTTAACAAACTTATTTGTACATTAGACAAGAACATCTTTGTTCCTTCCAATGTGCAAAATACCACAAAAACAATTTACTTTGCGTGGACACATATTACTTATTTTTGTTAAGAACTTTTAAGAAACCCAAAAGGAACAGAACACTTGGAATCCAATAAATCCGAACACTACATTTTTATACGACTGTTAACCTGTAGCATTGTACATTGGACAAGAACATCATTGTCCCTTCCAATGTATAAGATTCCACACAGACACTTCACTTTATTTGTACACAATAGTCTTATTTGCGTGAATTATTTGTACAAAAAGAACACAAAACGAGAATATCTGGGATCCAATTGATCCGAACTCTTTTTTTCGTCACCACTTAGTAACCTATGTTATAGCATATTGGACAGGAACGTCATTGTCCCTTCCAATGTACAAAATTTTACATTCACAGTCCACATTTCTGTAAACATTACTCATACAAATTCTTTATTTGCGTCAACTATATGTAAAAAGGAACACAAATCTACAATATTTGAGATCCAATTGACCCTAGCACATCTTCTCTCCACGATATTTTAACTAACATATTTGTTCATTGGGCAATAACTCTATTGTTCTTCCCAATGTACAAAATTCCAAACACAATTTTCATTCTGTTTGCACTTAGTAATCACATAAACTACTTACCTATTTGGCTGCTTCGGCAACAAATGTAGTTTCTCCTGGAGGACAACCCATGGTACATCTGTGGCTCCTGAAAAATAAGTATATTTTATTAAAAACTACTGTAAATAACTAAAAATGTTATAAAAAAATACTTACATTTTCACAATTGCTGTGTGACGCCTGCTGTAAATTGATGTTTTTTCATTATTTTGATTGGTTTTTTTTCACACTGTTGGTAATATGTGGATAAAATAGTCTATCGAATTTTATCCACAAATTACCAACTTTGACTAGGATTTTGGCGCAATTACACTTTTTCTCCACTTTGCACCAAATCCTGCCAAGAAATTTTATTTTTTGTATACAATAAATTTTAAAAATGTCAAAACCGTATATTTTGTGCGATAGAGAGATATATAGATAAATTCTCCAATGTTCCTATCTCTATCAGATTATTTATACGGTTGAATTCGCTTGAATTCGCCCGTGTCGTGTCTAGTTGTTAGTCTACGATCTCAATCAGCAAACGCTTACTCCGCCAATTTTGTGCAAATGAGCCAACCAGTAACTTCCCGTGTATGGTATGCCGATGCTGCCAAAACAAATTCTATTCCCCCACAAAATGTTCCACCTCCAAATAATTCAACGAATGCAAACTCAACCTTTAACTTTAGTCACCTTGAAGCTACTATTGACAATTTGGTGCAAACTATAAATAATTTTACAACAAATATGACTACCATGATGCAAGAACTGCTGAGAATGCAGAATACTCTGCTTCAAGCATTAACTAACAAGCCATGAACACGTTAAAAATATGTTTCTGGAACGCAAACGGCATTCGCCAACATAAAAATTAACTTGAGCACTTCCTTACGGAAAAAAATACTGATATAATGTTGGTCTCTGAGACACATTTGACTTCGAGAAGCTTTTTCAAAATAAATGGCTACACTATGCATAATACAAAAGACCCTAGAGGGAGAGCATGCGATCTGCAATTCTAATTAAGTCAAGACTCGAGCACTATATGCTTAACAACGTTAGTGAAGAATATATGCAAGCTACGAATATTTTTGTAGAAAATTTTTGTTCTAATTTCGTGATATCATCAATTTACTCACCTCCAAGGTTTTCAATTACCGAAGATCAGTATGAGAAGTTCTACAAATCGCTTGGATCTAGTTTCGTGGCAGCTGGAGACTACAATGCAAAGCATACGTACTGGGGGTCGCGCCTTGTAACACCTAGAGGTCGAGCTTTGTTTAATACAATTTCAAAAATGGGCTTAGATGTTATTTCGAGTGGGGAGCCCACTTATTGGCCTACTGACGTACGAAAAATTCCGGATGTTATTGATTTTGGCGTAATGAAAAATATTTCTAGGGATTGAATTAATGTTGAAACTTCTCTAGATCTCTCCTCCGATCACTCCCCCACAATCGTTAAAATTTCTAACCCACTAAGAAGTGACTTACCTCACCCGTATATGAAGATGACCAATCGTGGCAATTGGCTGGGATTCAAAAAATATCTTAGTAGTCATTGCACGGACAATATTGCTTTAAGAACACCCAACAATGCCAATCTTAACGAAATTATTAAACAGGCTGCTGAACATGCCACTACCTCCCATCCACAGTCTGGGTTTAATAAAATTTATTCCAGGGATATTGAACATCTCGTATGTGAAAAAAGAAGAGGTAGAAAGGAATGGCAACAGCACAGATCACCCGAACATAAACTCAAACTTAAAGAATGTTTTAAACGACTTCAAGAGTTGCTTGCATCTGAAAAAACTGCATCTCATAAAAATTATTTGGAAGGTCTTGATGTCACACCAACATCTAATTACTCTTTGTGGCGCGCTGCTAGAAAGCTTAAAACACCCGTTGAATTTAAGCCACCTCTGCGCACATCTACCGGAGGATGGGCAAGAAGCGATACGGAAAAATATAAAATATTTGCTGAGAATTTAAAATCCGTATTTACCCCAACTACATGTACTGGTGTTGCTGATTTGCCGAGTGTAGTTGCTCTACCCCCTCGAGCCTTAAAGTTTAAGACGCGTGATGTACATAAAGTAATTGCTGAACTCAAGCCAAAGAAAGCTCCAGGTATTGATGGAATTAGTAACAAGATGCTGATGAACTTGCAGCATATTGCAATAAGAATATTGCTGTTTATTTCTAATGTCATATTACGACTGGAGTATTATCCACAACTCTGGCAGCTTGCAAAAATCAAAATGATTCCAAAGCCGGGCAAAGATCTTACTAAAGCTGAGTCATATAGGCCAATAAGTTTGCTGTCAACTATGTCAAAACTCTTCGAAAAGCTGCTCATGACAAAATTGTCCCCAATTTTAAATGATAGTGGGTGCATCCCAGACCATTAATTTGGTTTTAGAAGTCAGCATAGCACCATTGAACAAACTCATAGATTGGTTCAATTTATAAGAAAAACGTTTGAGGAAAAGAAGTATTGTTCTGCCCTGTTTATTGACGTTTCTCAGGCATTTGATAAAATGTGGCACGAAGGTCTAATTTTAAAATTAAGATCATATCTACCAATAAACTTAGTGAATTTAATAGAAAGTTACATTACTACCAGGAAGTTCACGGTTGTGGAAGGAGAATTCTTGAGTGTGTCCGAATCTATATCATGCGGTGTGCCACAAGGTAGCATACTGGGGCCAGTTTTGTATTTGATCTATACTTGTGATATGCCTTTGAGCAGCAATATCCATACATCTACGTTTGCCGATGATACAGCCTGCCTGAGTATGCATGAAAACCCTCACGAGGCTTCCCGATATCTACAAGAACATATTACACAATTGGAAATGTGGCTGAACTTATGGAGAATTAAGGTAAATCAACAAAAGTGTGCCCATATAACGTTTACCCTAAGAAGAGACACTTGTTCCCCAATTCGAATCAATAATCAAAATATTCCTCAACATTCCCAAGTGAAATACCTTGGTGTACACCTTGATCGAAGGCTTACATGGAAACATCATATTGACTTTAAGCTAACTCAGATGAAACTTAAGTTATCTCAAATACACTGGTTGTAGGAGAATGGTTTATATTCGTCTCTGATCTAATTAGATTATCATATCAAAAGTTCTGGGTTTCAGTAAGAAAAATTAAAGTATTTGTTTAAGTGTAATTTTATTAAACTTCATATATTTCATTATGTGTACTTTAAATTTTATTATTAATATTTATTTTAACTGCATTTTATTCATGTAAACGATTTTAAAGAAGTGAAGTGATATTATAAAAAAAGTAAAAAGATCAATAATAAACCGTTGATGGTATGATTTTCTACCTGTTTATACGCAGATGTATGTAAATAGTTGTGTGTTTAACCTTTCTTACTTGATTTGTTACATATTTACATATATACGTATACATTTACAGCAATCACTAAATATGACATTAAACTAAAGCAAGAGAGAGTTTATTTCATGTTGTGGAACTTAAAAGTTGTTCAGAGTAGGTGATGAGTGCATTCTTTTTAAATTAAATATCTCGAACATTCTCCCCACCAAAAAAAAGGCTTTTTTTTATACTCATGAAGGAAAGTACTTTCCTTGGCTAATTAGCTGTTGTCGACTGTAAAAGGCATATCTTTGAGATGGGTCGTTTCAAGTACTTTTTATTACAGTATAGTGTTATTACTCTTACTAAACCATCACTGCCTGGATGAAGCTTTTCAACTTTTGCCAGAGGCCATTGACCAGGAACGCATTTTTCATGAAGTAAAAGGACTACATCTCCGACTTTAATATTTTCCTTAATTTTGTTCCATTTTGGCCTTGACTGAAGGCGACATAAAAACTCCTTGTGCCAGCGGTTCCAAAAATGTTGTTGTAAACATTGTATAGCTTTCCAACGTGATAGGCGGTCGATAGACTTATCAAGAAGATCTTCATCTGGAATGCAATTAGTTGGCTCCCCAATTAAGAAATGTGCTGGCGTTAGAACATTGTTATCAGCAGGGTCTGCTGACATGGTGCAAAGCGGGCGGGAATTGAGGCAGCTTTCGATTTGCGTAAGCAAAGTGCTAAGTTCCTCATATGTGAGTAGACGATTTTTGATGATACGGCGCAGATGATGCTTAGTCGACTTCACTCCAGCCTCCCACAGTCCGCCAAAATGTGGTGAAGCTGGAGGTATAAAATGCCATTTAGTGCCTTCGTTTGCCATTGTTTCTTGAAGATGTTCAGGAAGGGATAACTTATTTCGCTGATAAAGTACTTGTAGTTGCTTGTTTGCGCCTACAAAATTCGTGCCACAATCGGAGTACAAATCTGTACATAAACCTCTCCTAGAAGTGAATCTACGAAATGCCGCCAGGAATGCGTCTACTGTTAAACTTGACACGGCTTCCAAATGTATAGCCTTAGTACACATACAAATGAAGAGGCAGATGTAGGCCTTTGATATTGATGTAGACCGTAATGATGACACTTTAATGGAAATAGGTCCAGCATAATCCAATCCGCTATGTTTAAACGGGCGTGCTGGCTGCAGACGAACAGTAGGCAGGTTCCCCATTAGTTGTTGGCATGATTGAGTTTTATATTTGAAGCAAACGATGCATTTTCTCTGTACTGATTTAGCTAATTGTCGTGCTGAAATTATCCAATAGTGGCGTGAAATGTACGACTGCATTAGTTGAAGGCTACCATGGAGCGTTTTCTGATGTGCTTCTGAAAATATAAGTAACGAAAGCGGATTATGCTTAGATAATAAAATCGGATGTTTTATTTGAAACGAAATATCAGCATTTGAAATACGACCACCAACTCGTAAAATATCATGGTCGTCCAAAAACGGTGAAAGTTTCAGGATTGTTCTATTGTTCGGTAACGGTTTTTTCGATTTTAAGCAGCGAATATCTTCAGCAAACGATACTGCTTGAGTTATTTTGATCAGTCGAAGACGTGCATAATTAAGTTCATATGTTTTAAGAAAGCCATATTCTTTTTCTCGTTTTTGCAGAGATTGTTTGATATTATTAAAAAATCTAAGAATATATGACGTCACGCGTAAAGTAGTTGACCATTTTGAATATTTCGTTGTGATTTCTGGATATTGCAAAATATTAGAAGAATTTGACGTAATGGGATTTATTGTTGCAGTTGCGTGAGTAGTAGTTTCTACCGGGAGAGAAGGCCATGTTTCTGGACCGTTTTGTAGCCAAGAGGGCCCGTTAAACCAGTTATTGTAGTTAATTAATTCTTCAGGATGCAGTCCTCTTGATGCACAATCTGCCGGGTTGTCACTAGATGGAACATGCCTCCAATCATTGGCGTTTGAAAGCCTTTGAATAGTTGCTACCCGGTTTGCTACGTAGACTTCCAACCTCGTCGAGCAATGTTTAATCCACGCAAGTACTATTGTGCTGTCCGTCCAATATGTGACGCTATTTATTGTTATTTTGAAATTTGTTTTTATGGACTGTACTAATTTTGCCAATAATGTAGCGGCGCTTGAACTAAGCCTTGGAATGGTTTCTGATTTTAAGGGAGCTACTTTCGTTTTAGCCTGCAATAAACTAACAATTACTCTGCCATTTTTTGTTACTAGACGAGTGTATACTGCGGCAGCAAAAGCTGATTTGGAGGCATCACTAAAACCGTGGAGTTCAATAGTAACGCCCTCAGGAGTATAGCCTAGCCACCTTGGAATTTTTATGTCTTCCAAATGTTTCAGACTGGCTCTGAACTTAGTCCACCTTAGACTAATTTCCTCAGGAAGAGAATCTTCCCAGTCGATTTTAATTTTCCAAAGTTGCTGAAAGATGATTTTAGCAATTACTGTGGTAGGGGATAGCCATCCCAATGGATCAAACAATTTAGATGCGTCTGAAAGTACACTGCGTTTAGTAATGATTTCAGAATATTTAAAATTAATAATGAAGAAAAAATAGTCGTTTGACGTATCCCAATATAAACCGAGTGCTTTCGACGAACTTCTCTGTTGTATTGAAAATAAATCCTTTTTTTCACGGTATTCTTCAGGTATGCGTTGAATTAGTTCTATGGAATTGGAATTCCATTTTCGCAATCGGAATCCCCCTGACTTTAAAAGAAAGCACAATTCTTTTTGTATTTCATAAGCTTCTTCAAAACTATCTGCGCCTGAAATGACGTCATCAACGTAAGTGTCGTTACGAAGAATTTTACAAGCTCTCGGGAAACGGGTTTCTTCATCGGTCGAAAGCTGTTGTAACACTCTTATGGCTAAATAAGGAGCCGAGGTCGTTCCGTAAGTAACTGTACTGAGGGAATATACACAAATTTTATTTGTTTTATCCTTCCACAGGATGCATTGAAAGTTTTGATGCTCCTTGCACACATTAATCTGGCGAAACATTTTTTCTAAATCGGCAGTAAATGCTACACGATGCATTCGCCATCTTAAAATGATTGCTGATAAATCATTTTGTAGGGCGGGCCCTGCTGAGAGTTCTTCATTAAGTGAAGGCTGAGGAGGTTTCCGATTGCTCCCATCAAAAACTACACGTAATTTGGTTGTACTACTACTTTCTCTAAGGACACCATGGTGTGGGAGAAAATAAGCATTTTCTGGCACTGCTTGAGGATACTCACCTAATTTTACCATATGTTGCAAGGATTCATATTCTTCCATGAATTTCACATATTGTGAAGCAAATTGTGGCCTGGCCTTGAAGGATGATTCGAGCTGTTTTAGTCTCTTAAGAGCGTTATAATCAGTATATGAGAATGAAGGTAACGGCTGTCCTAGCAGGAGCTTCTTGAATGGAAGGTGTACTGTATACTTTCCCGTCTCATCCCGAGTATGAGATTCTGTAAAAAATTTCTCGCACAAAGTTTCATCTCTTGTTTTGCCTACACTTTCTATTAGCTCTTCTTGTTCCCAGAATAGGCGTAGTTGATCATCTAGTGTACATAAATTAGCGCAAATATTAACATTTCTCTTCAGCTGGCAAATAGATCCCGATACCATCCAGCCAAAGTGGGTTTCTTGTACTAAAATACTGTTCTTGAACTTTTTCATTCCAGGCAAAAGTAGCTCACCATATACGTCATTTCCTAGGAGGATATCAATTTTTTCAGGCACCATGAATTGAGCATCAGCTAAATGAAATTCAGTGAGATCAGGAATGTTAACTGGAGACAATTTATGGGGAATATATGAAGATACAGAAGAAACTACTAAAGCTGTTAGATTTAGTTCAAAATTATGACGATAGTTTGATATTATATTAATATTAACAGATTTCTTGACAGTAACGGTCCTTTTACCTCCAATACCAGATACTTCAATATTTACTCTATTTTTTGGCAAAGACAGTAACTGGCACAATTCTTCAGAAATAAAAGAGACTTGGGATCCTTGATCTACCAGGCATTTAACAATTATGGCACCAATTTTGGTGTTTATTTTAGCTTTTACCGTTGCTAGTAGTGCTGGATTCAGAGTAGAAAATTTCATGCTAATAAGGTTTGTACTTACAGAATCAACAATAGGTGAAGAGGTATTTGGCAAATTTACGTTGGTTTGGTTTTCGGCGTTGGGTTCTGCCCGAGGGTTAGAGTATTTGTTTTGAGAACTAATTGCTTTACCAAATTCATTATGTAAGATTGTGTGATGAGGTTCACTACAAAGTTGACATTTCGTGCTTAGCTTACAAGTAGACTGAATATGTCCAGTGCGGAGGCAGTTCCTGCATAATTGTTGTTGGGTCACAACATTTTTCTTTTGTTCAGAGGATAATGTTGCGAACTTGAAGCACTTGTATAATGGATGACGCTTTTTGCAACAGGGACAGCTATCATTAACTAAAGCAGTGGCAGTGTGTGTGCGAACAGTACGCGTCGGTTTGCGACGAAATTCTATCGATTTGTTTGTATTCAATTTAGAAAAAGACGGTTGATTGGCATCATCAATTGATTCTAGTGCTCTAAAACTAGATTCTAAAAAGGAAAGTAGATCTGTAATAGGTGGTATTGATGTACCATCCTTCAACGATTGTTCCCACTCTTTGCGGGTTAGTGAATCCAATTTCTGGGAAATAATATAAATTAAGATGGGGTCCCATGTGGAAATGTCAATCGTTAATGATCTCAGTTGAGCTAAGCAATTTCTGCTGGAGTCTAATAATTCCTTTATGCTCTGGAATGATCCATTCGAGGATGGTATTGAGAATAACTTCTTGAGAATTTGTTCCACAAGCTTTCTTGAATTATGAAACCTCTTTTCTAGAGCCTCCCATGCTGAAACATAGCTAATATCAGCAGCTGGGAATTCATTTACTAAGCTCAGTGGAGTTCCAACACAAGATCCTTTTAAATAAAAATATTTCTGAATATTAGATAGGGAATTGTTGTGATGAACGAGCGATAAGAACATATCCCTGTAAGATATCCACTCCAAATAATCTCCAGAAAATTTTGGAAGGTCGATTTTTGGTAATCGTGCTCCAGCACAAAAGGTTTCATTGCGGCCCGTTGAATTAGCAAAAGTACTAGCATGGACGGTTGGAGTCTGTGGGGAATCAAAATCGTAAATTAAATCAATTATGGTTGTTTTGAAAGATATGAAAATGTCATAACCCTTATAATAAGTATCATTACTGCAGTAGGGCACGTCCTCTTCATTCATTGCACTTTCACGAATATGTTCATATATTTGCTCGTGGCCATCCTTAAAAGTTTTGAAAGTTGTTTCCAGATCTTCTAGTATTGTTTGCACGTACCCTCTAGTTATGTCTTCTTTCGGCTTCTCATTGAAATTTCTCCGCATGCGTTCAATATGTGTAAAAAGCTTTTTCTGCTCTTCAATCAACGCATCCATCTTGTAGACTGTTTAGTAAAACTTCACGACAACGAATTTTTGATGCACCGTGGCTCGATGGCAAAAATGTTTCCAAAACAAATGTAGTTAAACCGTAGTGAAAACGGCAGTAAAATCAAGTGTAGTTAAACCGTAGTAAAAACGGCAGTAAAATCAACTATCACAATATATGGGTATTATTTCCCGGGTTTCGGCACCAATTTTATGTAGGAGAATGGTTTATATTCGTCTCTGATCTAATTAGATTATCATATCAAAAGTTCTGGGTTTCAGTAAGAAAAATTAAAGTATTTGTTTAAGTGTAATTTTATTAAACTTCATATATTTCATTATGTGTACTTTAAATTTTATTATTAATATTTATTTTAACTGCATCTTATTCATGTAAACGATTTTAAAGAAGTGAAGTGATATTATAAAAAAAGTAAAAAGATCAATAATAAACCGTTGATGGTATGATTTTCTACCTGTTTATACGCAGATGTATGTAAATAGTTGTGTGTTTAACCTTTCTTACTTGATTTGTTACATATTTACATATACACGTATATATTTACAGCAATCACTAAATATGACATTAAACCAAAGCAAGAGAGAGTTTATTTCATGTTGTGGAACTTAAAAGTTGTTCAGAGTAGGCGATGAGTGCATTCTTTTTAAATAAAATATCTCGAACACTGGTTGTTTGGCAGAAAGTTAACACTTAGCCTGGACTGAAGCTAATATGGTGTTACGGTATCGGCACGGTATGGGGCACTGCTTCAGCTTCCAATGTAGGGAGAATCCAACGAAGGCAAAACAAAATTTTACGGTTAATAACATCGGCTCCATGGTACATCAAAAATTCCAATATCCATCGTGATTTAAATCTGTCACTAGTGATTGAAGAAATTGCAAAATACGCAGGCAAATATTTAACAAAACTCGAGTCACATCCTAATCCGCTGGCTCGTAATATTTTGAAATTTACTGGACACATTTGCTTAAAAAAGAGGGACACAAGGGCTCTGTTACTCGGTCCTAATAATTATATTTTAGATTTAAGATTTGAATACTTATTGTTAGATCATATTTGAGGATACAATAAATAAAACCATGTATTAAAAAAAAATACATGTATACCAAGGTATTTAACATGTGAATGTTGAGGAACAATTTGATTATTAATTGTGAAGGGGGAACAATTATCTTTTCATAGGGTAAATGTTACCTGAGCACAATAATGTTCGTTTACCTTTATTCTCTGACAATGATCGGGCCTACTAATTACATTTAAGATTTAAGATTTGAATACTTATTGTTACTTTATATTTGAAGATACAATAAATAAATACATGTATTAAAAAATATTATTCTACACTAGGGCTGCCATATGCCATGGTTTTCCAGGATTTATCCTGAATTTAGACAAATTGCCCTGGTGTCCTGGTCCCCTCTTAAATTGTCTTGGTTTTTTTTGTACAGGAAAATTTACCAGCAACTACAATAAATTTAAATTTGTTTTAACTAACGTCCTGTCACACGATGTCGACAAGAAATTTTCTGTCGCTTAGCTATATTAAAAGCAAAAAAAAATATAAGGAATTTCTTTTTGTTTTTAATATAAGTAAGTTTTTAATATAAGTAAGCATAGGGACATACCGTCTTTAATAAATAAGCTTTATTGCTTTGATAATATTTTTTACATAGTGGAAATAACAAATACAAAAAAAAACTCAAACAAAAAAAACATAAACAGTGACATTGAGGAATACTCTACTCTATACGAGTACCTCAAAAACAGACAAACAATCATAAAGTACAAAAACAAAAAAACCGTAAGCAAAAATACACAAAAAGTGCCGTTGAGGAATACTCTATATGAGTGCCTCAAATACAAAAAATTATGAAGTGAGAACTAACGGCAGAAATGCTTATTTTACTGTGAGTTCTGAAGCTGTTAATGAAAAAAAATAGAAATAATAAATCTAATGAAAGTGTTTTTTTAACGGCAAAGGCAATATTTCGTCTGCGATCAACTTCGCTTTGTCCAATGCCAAATAGTAGTGATTCATTAACATACAATTGCCTAGTAGTTCTTCATATAAGTCAGTTATATCATCCCCTTCAGGCTCGTATTCATCACTTAACAAAGTTATTACTACAGATAACAGTAGCTCAAAACCCAAGGTACAAGTCAGTATTGACAGATATATAACCGTGGTAAAGCGTGGGCGAAGCCCGAATTCTTCAAAGATTTCATCCGCTCCAAAGATGTCTAGGGATAACAGCGCATCTTCAACTAATCGTCAAAACCGTTTTAAAATTTTGCAAGATGAGAACGACAAACCCGATGTATCCTCGAATAAAACATCCAAGCCGCCACCAATCTACTTGAGAGAGAAAAATTCAAATGCCCTTATTAAAAAATTAGTTTCGGTCATTGGTGAAAATAAATTCCACATTGTCCCAATAAAACGTGGCAACATCGATGAAACGAAAATTCAAATTTATAACGAAAAGGATTTCCGCAAAATGGATTCTGAGTTTGAAACAAATAAAACAAGCTTCTACACATACCAGCTTAAGAGTGCTAAAGGCCTTGCAGAACGTATTGAAGGACATAGATTCTTATGTTGTCCCTGAAGAAATAAAAGATGCACTCGTCCTCCAGGAATTTAAGGCAAAGAATGTATCTAACATAATGAACAAAAAAAAGGTACCCCAACCCCTATTTCGTGTTGAACTGGAACCGAATGATATACAGTTGAAAAAAACGAGACCCATCCTATTTATAGCCTAAATACCTTTTATACCGAAAAATAACAGTTGAAGAACCACACAAGCATTCTGGACCCGTACAGTGCCATAATTGTCAAGAATATGGCCATACAAAAGCTTACTGCAATTTATCTACAGTGTGTGTTATCTGCGGTGAATTGCACGGTACTGCTAGTTGTACTAAACGAAAAGATCGAGCGGAAAAAAATGCAGTAATTGTGGAGGTAATCACACCGCTAACCACAGAGGATGTCCTGTGTACTCTTTCGTCAAGAAGGCTATGTTGCAAAAACCTAAGTTAACTCCAGCTCAACCATTAAATGCGTACTCCGCCACTTTTGCTTAAGTGAGCCAACCAGTTACTTCACGTGTATCGTATGCCGATGCTGCTAACGCTAGTTCTATTCCCACACAAAATGTTTCACCGCCAAATAAGTCAACAAATGCAAATTCAAGCTTTAACTTTAGTCGCCTTGAAGCTACTATTGAGAATCTGGTGCTAACTATAAACAACTTTACAACAAATATGACTAGCATGATGCAAGAAATGCTGCCAATGCAGAATACACTGCTTCAAGCATTACTGAACAAGCCATGAACACGTTAAAAATATGTTTCTGGAACGCAAACGGCATTCGCCAACATAAAAATGAACTTGAGCACTTCCTTACGGAAAAAAATATTGATATAATGTTGGTCTCTGAGACTCATTTGACTTCTAGAAGCGTCTTTAAAATGAATGGCTACACTTTATATGATTCAAAGGACCCTAGAGGGAGAGCATGCGGTGGATCAGCAATTCTAATAAAGTCAAGGCTCAAGTACTATATTCTTGACATTTGTGAAGAACATCTACAAGCAAAAAATATCAGTATTGAAAATTTTTGTACAAATTTCGTGATATCTTCAATTTACTCCCCTTCCAGATTTTCAATCACTGAGGACCAATACGAGAAATTCTACAAATCTCTTGAACCTTGTTTCGTAGCAGCTGGCGACTACAATGCTAAGCATACGTTCTAGGGTTCGCGTTTTATTACGCCTAGAGGTAGGGCGTTGTACAACACAATTTCAAAAATGGGCTTGGATGTTATTTCGAGTGGGGCGCCTACTTACTGGCCTACTGACGTTCGAAAAATTCCGGATGTTATAGATTTCGGCGTCATAACAAGTATTTCTAGGGAATTAATTTACGTTGAAGCTTCCCTACATCTCTCGTCCGATCACTCTCCCACGATCGTTACAATATGTAGCCCACTGAGAAGCGCTTTACCTCACCCATATGTCAAGATGATAAATCGTGTTAATTGGCTGGGATTCAAAAAATATCTTAGTAGTCATTGCACGGAAAATATTACATTAAGAACACCAAATGATATTGAATCTAACATTGCAAATATTAACGAGAATATTAAACAAGCTTCTGAACATGCCACTACCTCCCATCCGCATACTGGGTTGAATAAAATTTATTCTATAGACGTTGAACATCTAGTACGTAAAAAAAGAAGAGCTAGAAGGGAATGGCAACAGCACAGATCACCTCAACACAAAATCAGATTTAAAGAGTGCACTAAACGACTCCAAGAGTTGCTTGCATCTGAAAAAACTGCATCTTTTAAAAATTATCTGGAAGGGCTTGATGTCACAGCAGCATCTAATTACTCTTTGTGGCGCGCTGCTAAAAAGCTTAAAACACCCGTTGAGTTTAAGCCACCTCTGCGGAAATCTACCGGAGGTTGGGCAAGAAGCGATACTGAAAAAGGTAACATATTTGTTGAGCATTTAAAATCCGTATTTACACCAAATACATGTACCGAGTGTAGTTGCTCTACCCCCTCGACCCTTACAATTTACGATGTGTGATGTACAAAAACTAATTGCCGAGCTCAACCCGAAAAAATCTCCCGGTATGGATGGAATTAGTAACAAGATGCTGATTAAGTTACCTCGGACTGCAATTAGAATCCTGTTATTCATTTTTAATGTCATTTTACGACTGGAGTATTATCCAGACTGCTGGAAGCTTGCCAAGGTTAAAATGATTCCAAATTGTCTTCAATTTTAACTGATAATGGGTGCATCCCGGACCATCAATTTGGTTTTAGAAGCCAGCATAGCACCATTGAGCAAACGCATAGATTGGTTTAATTTATCAGAAAAACATTTGAGGAAAAGAAGTATTGTTCTGCCCTGTTTATTGATGTTTCTCAGGCATTTAATAAAGTGTGGCATGAAGGCTTGATTTTGAAATTGAAGACATACTTACCAATAAACATTCTAAATCTTTTGGAGAGTTACATTCTTGCACGAAAATTTACAGTTGTGGAAGGACACTTTATGAGTATGCCTGAAACTATCTCATCCGGTGTGCCACAGGGGAGTATACTGGGGCCATTTTTATATTTGATTTATACTTGTGATATGCCTGTGAGCAGTAGTATCCACACTTCTACATTTGCTGACGATACGGCCTGCCTTAGTATGCAGGAAACCCCTGATGAGGCATCCCGAAAACTCCAGGTACACATTAGCCAGATGGAACTATGGTTAAACCTATGGAGAATTAAGGTAAATGAACAAAAGTGTGTCCATATAACATTTACCTTACGAAGAGATACTTGTTCCCCCATTCGGATTAATAATCAAGTTGTTTCTCAACATTCACATGTGAAATATCTTGGTATACACCTCAATCGACGGCTTACATGGAAACATCACATTGACTATAAAATAACTCAAATGAAACTTAAATTAACTCAGGTACATTGGCTGATTGACAGAAATTCAACACTCGGCCTAGACTGCAAACTTTTAATATACAAGTCGATTTTAAAGCTAATATGGTGTTACGGTATCCAGTTATGGGGCACTGCTTCAGCTTCCAATGTAGAGATAATTCAACGAAGACAAAACAAAATTTTAAGGTTAATAACATCTGCTCCATGGTACATTAAGAATTCAAATATACATCGTGATTTGAATATGCCACTAGTGACTGAAGAAATTGCAAAATACGCAGGCAAATATCTAAAAAAACTCGAGTCACATCCTAATCCGCTTGCTCGTAATATTTTTAAACATCCGTTTAAAAAAGAGAGATACAAGGGCTCTAATACTAAACACTCCGAATGAAGTTGCTTGAAAATATTTTTTTTTGCTTATCACTACTTATGTATTATTTACAACTATCACTTAGTTATGTCTGACATTGGTCGGGCCTATTAATTATATTTATTTTATTTTTATTTTCAAGATTTGAATACTTATTGTTAGTTCATATATGAAGATACAATAAATAAAAAACATGCATAAAAAAACAAGTAAGAGTGCTATATTCGGCTGTGCCGAATCTTATATACCCTTTACCAAAGTGCGTTTATGTAGTATAGAGACACATACATAAGCACAGAGATATGTAGGTACATATTCATTTTGTGAAAAAATTCATACTTTTTGTGCAATTTTTAGGTTTTAGGCATTATGTTTATTTTGGTGCTTTTTAAATTTTGGCAATTTTTTTTCATATATGCAATTTTTTTGGTATTGGCGATTTTTTTGGGTTTTTGGCGTTTTTATTTAATTTTGGCGATTTTTTTCCGTTCTGGCGATTTTTTTGATTTTGACGATTTTTTTCATTTATGCGATTTTTTTATTTTTTATATATTTAATTTTTTTTTATTTTTTTGTGGCAATGTTTTTAGTTTTGATACTTTTTTCTCGTTTTGGCGATTTTTTCGGTTTTTGGCGTTTTTTTTATGTTGGCGTTTTTTTTCGTTCTGGCAATTTTCTGATTTCGACAATTTTTTTCATTTAGGCGATTTTTTTATTTTGTGGCGATTTTTTTTCATATAGACAATTTGTTTTTTGTTTTGGTGATTTTTTCGTTTTTTGGCGTTTCTATTTCTTTTTGGCAATTTTTGACGATTTTTGTTCATGTAAGCATTTTTTTTGTTTTGGCGATTTTTGCGGATTTTTGTCATTGTGGGATTTTTTTTTGTTTTGACACTTTTTTTCGATTAGGCGATTTTTTCGGTTTTTGGCTTTTTTTTGATTTTGCCGATTTTTTTTCATATAAGCGATTTTTTTTAATTTTTGGAGATTTTTTTTCATATAGGCAATTTTTTTTTGATTTGGCGATTTTTTTTCATTTAGGCGATTTTTTTTTTAATTTTTGGCGATTTTTGTTTACATAAGCATTTTTTTTTGTTTTGGCGATTTTTTTCGGTTTTTGGCGTTTATATTTTTATTTTTAGCGTTTTTTTTTCATTTTGGCGATTTTTTTTTGTTTTGGCGATTTTTTTAAATTTTTGGCGATTTTATAATTTTTGGATTTTTTAGTTTGACCGTTTTTGAAAATTTCAAGAGTTTAACTCTTACAGTTTCCAAGATATAGCAATTTGTCAAAATTACATAGTCAAAATTTCATTAACTGATGGACCACCCTTTAATTTAAATTTTTTTAATTTTAGTGTTAATTGTTGTAGCCTATATAAAGATCCACTAATTTTACAAATTTCAAGTGTCAATATACATATGTACACACGTACATACAATTGTATGTATATTACATGGGATTTTAAAAGTTTTCGTTACTCATTTTGGAACACCCTTTAATTTTTAGCTTTTAAATAATTGTTGTTGTAGCGACCAAAGTTCTACATACACTGTCCAAATTTCAGAACCGTAGCTTTTACCGTTCCTGAGAAAATAGCCTTCTTCCTAAAACATGAAATATGTTTAATTATTATGAAAAAAGTTAAAGTTTTCCAACCCTGGAAACGTTTTTTAATTTGTTAAGTTTTTAAAATTTTTTTTAATTATAAATACCAATTTTATTCATACCGAAGTATAAAATAAGTTAATTTAATAAAAAAGTAATAAAAACTTGTTTTCGGTAGTTATTTTCTATGGGTAAATTGAGTTTGAGTTTTCCAGCTCTGAAACCGTCTGCTCGATTTTGTTGATTTTCAATAGCAAAATTATTCGGAAAATTTCTGACACACCAGTCCAAGAACGAAGTCGCTAGCTTTTCTGGGAGCTTAAGAAAACCGATTTCACGTACAGACAGACGGACATCGCTTGTTCGTCTTCCCTATGCATAAGGATCCAGAATATATATACTTTATGTGTCGCTTATTAATATTGTAGAAATTACAAACGGAATGACAAACCATTTTTTGGTAAAGGGTATAAAAAATATAAGTAAGCGATAGAAAGAAAGTTTCTTGCAGACATCGTGAGCCTGGCGGTAAGTAAATGAATTTAAATGAGTTTTTTATTTGTGTTTTTAGTGTTTTGTATCTACATATATTACGAGTGATGGTTGGACTTAATTCTAATATATGTATGTATGGTTGATACATGTATCAAAATAAAAATTTGTTTGAGTTAATTTTAAAACAAATAGTTCTTGGAGTATATAAACATACTAGTCATATAAGGAATGCCAACTTTTGATATTCGCGAATACAAGTATTTCAAACGATATTCGCGAATACGAATGCGAATATTAAATGCGATATATAGAGACATTAAATTGAGGTTCTATTTTCGCCTGAAATATGAAATATTAAAAAAATGTTATGAAAAAGTATTTCAGGCGTACTTTAAAGTTAAAATAAGTAAGAATGCTATATTCGGCTATATCTTTTATACCCTTCACAAATCATAAAATGAAGAGATATGCATGCATACGTATGTAGTACATATGTATATACATGTCTACATTATGAAAAAAAAATTTATTTAAGTTTTCGAAAATCGTTTTAAATATTACCTTTTGTATTTGCTAATATCAAAATTTGACATTTGACAACTGTTACAAAATTTAATTACATACATATCACAATGGACCCAACTGGGTCTCCTAATGGAAGTGCGTTATATTACTAACCTATATTCCATACATACCCAGGCAGAAAAAGACAATCATCACGACGTTGCTACGATTGTCTGCGGGTACAACTAACATCAGTACAACATTCGTTTACCAAAATTTTAATGTACTCATAACATTAAAATGATAATGCTAAATCACCGTCCTCCGACTCTTGTTTTCAATGTTGTCAAAACACTCTAAATACAAATTTTTAAGGTCGTCACAATGTAAATTTCCCAACTTAAGTCAAATTTTTGTATTTACGGTGTTGAATCGGTAAAGAATTATTTTAAATGGGGTATTTGGGAAACTAAAGAAAAATTTTTGTATTTACGGTGTTGTAGCGGTACAGAATTATTGTAAACGGGGTATTGGGGAAGTAACGTCGGATTTTTGTAAATACAGTGTTGTAGTGGTATATCATTACTAAGGACGCGATATTTGAAAACGTTAAGTCATATTTTTGTGTGTACAGTACTGTGGTGGTACAAAAATTTTGGAAGAGTCGTAATTTTGTATTTACAGTGTTGTGATGGTACATATTTTTTTGGAAAAGTCACAATTTCTGCCTGGGTACTTATGTACATATACATACATACATATGTATGTGCTTTTATTTATGAAAGTGGTCTAAGTCATACATTTCTTTTGTCGAGATAATTCGTAGTTTACATTTTAGCATATCAAAATATATTTTTATATTATGCATCATTTTAATTAAAAATTGTGTGCGTCCGATTAATATAAATTAATTTAATATATCCCAGAAAAAAATAGTCAACTATTTTAATAAAATAAAAGTAATGTTCCATGATTTCTTGAGCATTTGTTTCTTCGAATGCATTCTGAATACCATCGCAAATTGTAAATAATGCTATAGATTTTGAACACATTAAAAACACATGTGACAAACTGGGTAATACATTGAAATAAATATGCAGCAGAAATGACATGCAAAAAAACGGAAATTAAATCATCACATTGACACATTTGCAATATATCAAGAATACAATAGCTCAGTGAAAGAGAGTATGCCTTGACGATCTGTGCGGCAAGGTTCGTATCCTGTTTTTTATGTTTTGTATTTACGTGAAAAAACGTCACCAAATCAGGGAACTTTCAGGGGTTCTAAGCACTCATTTAAACGATGAGCAGTTTTGTTAAATGTAAACCAATGCTCGTCAATGATGCCCCTGTGTTAAACTTTTGCGCTCTGCACCTAAATTGAACCAATTCATTTGCATTAGAACCCATGCATTAAATATTTCTTTTACATGTATTTTTTTTCTGGGTTATTAAAAACTTATTTCATTAGTAATTAGTGGTTATGCTTTATTTGTCAAATGACATAAAGATGCAAGCCTGGACTAAGTTTTTGATCTTTAGAATAAAATGCAAATAGCTGTGAATAAAACGTTTGTTGTCTAGACAGAAGAACATGAGTTCGTATTCCCAACACAATATTTTTATTTAATTTTTTTTTATATAATAAAAATATTTTTTTCATATAAATACATACATATGTATGTACATCAGAGCGGCTCAGGAAAAAGTGATTTTGTTACCCCTTTGAAAATAAAGCTTGATATGTTTTGTGATGATTCCCAAAATATTTTGGTTCTAGCGTTGACCATCCGTGAGAAGGACCATTTTTAAGAAAAGTATTTTTTTTAAGTTTTTCGAATTTTTATTGTACTTTGTTCCAAGACGACATAAATAAAATTTGGTATCATCGAGCAGAGCTTTTGAAGCAGCAACTAATGGTTTATTAAACTTTACTACTTGCGACCTACTAATTGATATATTTAACAAAATACATATTTTTGTTTCGGGTTGTCATAAAAATTTTACCTATTTTGAAATATTGTTTTGGTTTTCAAATTGAATCTGCTTTAAGATAATTTTAATTTATTTTTTTGTAAGAGTTCTCGTGGTACCTTCATAGCGAACAATCGATTAGCGGAATTTTTTTTACATACCAAACAAACAAAAAATTATACAAAAAATATTCGTAGTACATATTATTCGTAATAGGTACATACCGTCTTTAATAAATAAGCTTTATTGCTTTGATAATATTTTTTACATTGTGGAAATAACAAATACAAAAAAAAACTCAAACAAAAAAAACATAAACAGTGACATTGAGGAATACTCTATACGAGTACCTCAAAAACAGACAAACAATCATAAAGTACAAAAACAAAAAAAAAAACCGTAAGCAAAAAAACACAAAAAGTGCCCTTGAGGAATACTCTATATGAGTGCCTAAAATACAAAAAAATAAGAAGTGAGTTCTAACGGCAGAAATGCTTATTTTACTGTGAGTTCTGAAGCTCTTAATGAAAACAATAGAAATAATACATCTAATGAAAGTGTTTTTTTAACGACAAAGCCAATATTTCGTCAGCGATCAACTTCGTTCTGTCCAATGCCAAATAGTAGTGGTTCATTAACATTACAATTGCCTAGTACTTCTTCATATAAGTCAGTTATATCATCCCCTTCAGGCTCGTATTCATCACTTAACAAAGTTACCACTACAGATAACAGTAGCTCAAAACCCAAGGTGCAAGTCGGCATGGACAGATATATAACCGTGGTAAAGCGTGGGCGAAGCCCGAATTCTTCAAAGATTTCATCCGCTCCAAAGATGTCTAGGGATAACAGCGCATCTTCAACTAATCGCCAAAACCGTTTTAAAATTTTGCAAGATGAGAACGACATTTGTGAAGAACATCTACAAGCAACAAATATCTGTATTGAAAATTTTTGTACAAATTTCGTGATATCTTCAATTTACTCTCCTCCCAGATTTTCAATCACTGAGGACCAATACGAGAAATTCTACAAATCTCTTGAACCTTGTTTCGTAACAGCTGGCGACTACAATGCTAAGCATACGTTCTGGGGTTCGCGTCTTATTACGCCTAGAGGTAGGGCGTTGTACAACACAATTTCAAAAATGGGCTTGGATGTTATTTCGAGTGGGGAGCCTACTTACTGGCCTACTGACGTTCGAAAAATTCCAGATGTACTAGATTTCGGCATCATAAAAAGTATTTCTAGGGAATTAATTCACGTTGAAGCTTCCCTAGATCTGTCGTCCGATCACTCTCCCACGATCGTTACAATATGTAGCCCACTAAAAAGCGCTTTACCTCATCCATATGTCAAGATGATAAATCGTGTTAATTAGCTGGGATTCAAAAAATATCTTAGTAGTCATTGCACGGAAAATATTACACTAAGAACATCCAATGATATTGAATCGAACATTGCAAATCTTAACGAGAATATTAAACAAGCTTCTGAACATGCCACTACCTCCCATCCGTATACTGGGTTCAATAAAATTTATTCTACAGACGTTGAACATCTCGTACGTGAAAAAAGAACAGCTAGAAGGGAATGGCAACAGCACAGATCACCTCAACACAAAATCAGATTTAAAGAGTGCACTAAACGACTCCAAGAGTTGCTTGCATCTGAAAAAACTGCATCTTTCAAAAATTATCTGGAAGGCCTTGATGTCACACCAGCATCTAATTACTCTTTGTGGCGCGCTGCTAAGTTTAAGCCACCTCTGCGGAAATCTACCGGAGGTTGGGCAAGAAGCGATACTGAAAAAGGTAACATATTTGCTGAGCATTTAAAATCCGTATTTACACCAAATACATGTACCGGTGTTGCTGATTTGCCGAGTGTAGTTGCTCTACCCCCACGACCCTTAAAATTTACGATGTGTGATGTACAAAAACTAATTGCCGAACTCAACCCGAAAAAAGCTCCCGGTATGGATGGAATTAGTAACCAGATGCTGATTAAGTTACCTCGTACTGCAATTAGAATCCTGTTATTCATTTTTAATGCCATTTTACGACTGGAGTATTATCCAGACTGCTGGAAGCTTGCCAAGGTTAAAATGATTCCAAAGCCAGGTAAGGATCTTACCAAGACTGAGTCATATAGGCCAATAAGTTTACTGTCAACAATGTCAAAGCTTTTTGAAAAGCTACTCATGTCAAAATTGTCTTCAATTTTAACTGATAATGGGTGCATCCCGGACCATCAATTTGGTTTTAGAAGCCAGCATAGCACCATTGAGCAAACGCATAGATTGGTTTAACTTGTCAGAAAAACATTTGAGGAAAAGAATTATTGTTCTGCTCTGTTTATTGATGTTTCTCAGGCATTTGATAAAGTGTGACATGAAGGCCTGATTTTGAAATTGAAGACATACTTACCAATAAACATTCTAAATCTTTTGGAAAGTTACATTATTGCACGGAAATTTACAGTTGTGGAAGGACACTTTATGAGTATGCCTGAAACTATCTCATCTGGTGTGCTACAGGGGAGTATACTGGGGCCATTTTTATATTTGATTTATACTTGTGATATGCCTTACGAAGAGATACTTGTTCCACCATTCGGATTAATAATCAAGTTGTTCCTCAACATTCACATGTGAAATATCTTGGTATACACATCGATCGACGGCTTACATGGAAACCTCACATTGATTATAAGTTAACACAAATGAAACTTAAATTAACTCAGGTACATTGGCTGATTGGCAGAAATTCAACACTCAGCCTAGACTGCAAACTTTTAATATACAAGTCGCTTTTAAAGCCAATATGGTGTTACGGTATCCAGTTATGGGGCACTGCTTGTGCTTCCAATGTAGAGAGAATTCAACGAAGACAAAACAAAATTTTAAGGTTAATAACATCTGCTCCATGGTACATTAAGAATTCAAATATACATCGTGATTTAAATATGCCACTAGTAACAAGAAATTGCAAAATACGCAGGCAAATATCTAACAAAACTCGAGTCACATCCGAATCCGCTTGCTCGTAATATTTTGAACTTTACTGGACACATTCGCTCAAAAAAGAGAGATACAATGGCTCTAATACTAAACACTCCGAATGAAGTTAGGTTAGGTTAGGTAGGGGTGGCATCAGAAACCCGGACTCACTTAGACCGTTTTGGTCCATTGTGATACCACGGAGACTCTGCTTATGCGGAGTCCCCACCGTCGAACCATCCAGAGCTCAATATAAAGCTGCTAATACGTTGAGGTTTAACACCAGCAACGTCAGAAAGTTCCCTGAATTCAAGAGCGCCCATTGTGGCCATTCTCTTTCCTGCAAGTCCAGGACAGTGACAAAGAAAATGTTCTATGCTTTCCTCTTCATCAATATCTTGGCAGCTACGGCAAAAGTCGTTATGTTCAACCCTTAGCCTTTGTGCATGCCTACCGGTTAACACGGACACTAGAATCGAGATTTGTTTCCTATTCCTTGAAATAAGGTAATCCGTACCTTCTCTATTTAGGTGAGTCCATAACTGCCTTGTGATCACGCAATCATTTCTTGTGACCCACCTTCTATTTGTTTCATCCTCTGTCTTGCGCCTAAGTCTGAGTTTGCAAGAGAGTAGGGGTAGACCTACACATTCCAAATCCGGTGGAACCTGTAAGGTTGTCCCAATTCTAGCAAGCTCGTCAGCCCTAGAGTTTCCCTGTAAGCCTCTATGTCCCGGGATCCAGATGATCCTAATATCAAACTGCTCTGCCATCTCAGTTAGAGATGATCGGCAGTCGAGGGCTGTTGTTGTTTTTAGAGGCGAGGATTCGAGGTCCATAATAGCTGCTCGACTATCGGTATAAATGTTAATTAAAGTCGTTGAAGTGACATTCACTTTTAACCAGTTCGCAACTTCTCTTATAGCAAGGATCTCTGCCTGAAAGACACTGCAGTGATCCGGAAGTCGCCTTGCAGTACGAAGACCTAAAGCCTTCGAAAAGACCCCATAGCCCACACCCTCATGTTTTTTGGAGCCGTCCGTATAAAAATCAACACTTTTTCTTCTACCTGGAGTTCCATTCATCCACATTTCTGTAGATGGTATCCAGGTGTTATAAAGACGTTCGTGTAGTAGAGCAGGGGAGGTTTGGTCAATCCTCCATCCCCTAACTTCACCATCGAGTATTCTGCAGTGGCCGGTTCCATTTCCGTTCCACAGAGAAACACATTTAAGACGGATTGCCGAGAACGTTGCCATCTCCTTCCCTACTAGATCTAATGGTAGTAGATGAAGAACACTCCGAATGAAGTTGCTTGAAAATACTTTTTTTTTAATTATCACTACTTATGTATTATTTAGAACTATCACTTAGTTATGTCTGACATTGGTTGAGCCTATTAATTATATGTTAGATTTAAAATTTGAATACTTATTGTTAGTTCATATATGAAGATACAATAAATAAAAATAACATGCATAAAAAAAAATAAAAAAAATTTTTTTGTAATTATTGATATAAAACACGAAGATAACGATATATTTTACCTTTTTTTAATGTAGACAACATGCTTTTAAATTTTTTTATTTTTCAAATATAATAATCTGGTAATAAGCACAAGACCTGTTTTCAAATATACGATGCTGTATTTAAGTTTTCAAATATTAATTTTTTAGTTGAATACTAAATTATGTATTTGGGTCAACGCTAGAACCAAAATATTTTTGGAATCATCATAAAACATATCAAGCTTTATTATTGAGTCGCTCTAATGTACATATGTATATGTATATGTATGTATATATGTATATCCTGTAAAGGAATTTTTCTAAAGAATTTTAGAAAATAATATTAAACAAACATACATACATATGTACCTATTTGTATTGCAAATACTTGTGAATAAAACGTTTGTTTTCAAAACAAAAAACACGTGAGTTCGTATTCCCAACTCAAAAAATTTTTTATATTTTTTATATTAAAAATATTTCCTTCATTTACATACATACACAAGTATATACTGTTCTTGTTTGGCACAATACCTATCACTGTAATATATGATGAATTATATAAATTTGTAACTGTAAGAATGTCATATAATTTGTAGATAATCTGAGAACTTGACAATATTTTTCCCGATATAAATAAATAAACAAGTTAGCAGGATATCTACAAATTATATGACAATCTTACAGTTACAAATTTATATAATGCATAGCATATTACAGTGAAAGGTATTGGGCTAAACAAGAACTTGGTCAAAATTTGTATCTCACTACTTTTAATGACCGAAATTTTGGAAAGGAACTTAGCCTTTTTCACATTTATGTTTTTGTGAGGATCTGACTACTTTTTTTAAAGGTTTTCCTAATAAAGCTTATTAAACTTTAAATTTCTAGTATGTTATAGTTCTATTCATAATGACTGCGTCAGTTTAAAAGGGCAGACCTACATACAATAATGGGTTAGAGTCTGATATGTGCACCATTATGTCATTACAAGGACCGACTAATGTACTTAATTTTTAAGAACCATCAGAGTAGAAATATGTAAAATATAGTGTACATTTTAGTGGAAGTGACCCCGCCTATTTTTCTAAACTCTGCTTAGAGAAAGTAGTTTTTGAAAATGCAAAATCAAAGGCCAGCATAAGTGAATTGTGCATGTAAAGTTTCAATAGAGCAGCTTGTGTTTTAAATATTTTCTAGTTGGTAACTTACCTAAGTCATTTTTTTTTCAAAATTTCAGTTCTCTGCCGTATAAGATTGATCTAAGTTTGTATAAACACGGCGCCACATCCCTAATGTAACAACCAGTGCTTTCGAATTTTTCCTATATGCAACTCACCCCTTAACTTAAGGAGTATCGAATTTAAACTCTTTAGTTCAAATTCTAGCTTTAAATATTATGGTTGTTACCCCCACTCTCCGTCACCTTCTTAAAGTCAAGATTTTGTTATGAGCAGCGCTCAATTATCATCGTCCTCTTTTTAAGATGATAGTTTTAAGTTAAGGTTTCACTCTAATTTTAAATATTTGGCTTTTTAGATTTTTCTAGTTGGTTTCTCATCTTGACCTACTGGCGTATCAAATTTCAGCTTTCTGGCCCAAATTTAATTATTTTAAATTTGCATATCATACGTGTCAAGTTTCGAAGGAAAGGGACAATAATATCTACTTAAGTAGTATAAATCTGCTGATCCGAAGCACATGAAAGAAGAGACTTAACTTTTATTGTCATGTTAACCCCCACTTTTTTAAAGGAAAATTTATAGCCTTTCATTATTAAAACATGTATGCCAAACTTCAATAAAACTGCTTAAGCCAACGATTTAAATTTCATATTTTAGTTATAAACTTAATAGCTATATTTTCCTTGCTTTAAGATTTTTCTAATTAGTTTCTAGCTTAGAAATACTTATCTATCAAATTTCACCTCATTAGCAAAATTTTAAATTTTTATTCTTATTTGCGTGTTTATGAGTTTTGCTGGGAACGTGTAATAATGAATACATAAAGTATATTTAAATGATCCGAAGTACATACCTAAAATAGGAATGCAAATTTTGTGGGTTTTTAACCCCCATTTTGTTTAAAGAACATTTATAACCTTTTATTATTGCAACATGTAACCCAAATTACAATAAAATCGCTTAAAAACGCATTTGATTTTTTTTCAATTCTGAGCTTTTTGGACAGCGGCGCTACGTCCTTGGCTAAAATTTTCAGGTTTTCAGATTTTTTTAGCTAGTTCCTAATCTAGGGCTACTTCCTTATCAAATTTCAGCTACATAGCGCAAATTCTAATTATATTTTCTAATGGGCGTGATACCGCCCACTTTTTCAATCTCAAGATTTTCTTCGGCCAGTAGTTTTCTTTCTTGTAGAGTTTTGTTGGAAACGGATAGTAATAAATTTATAAATATGTAGTATATTCAAATGTATATGAAATAGTAGGCTTAAAATGTATGTTCGTATTAACGCACACTTTTTTCAACGTAAATTTAAAGCCTTGCATTATTGCAACATGTATGCCAAATTTCAATAAAATCACTTCAGTTAAAAGCCTTAGATTTGTATTTTAAGTTTTGAGCCTTATGGGCGGAGCCCTGCCCGCCTAGGCAAAATTTTTGAGTTTTCAGGTATTTCTAGTAATTTTTCATTCTATAACTACTCGTTCATCAAATTTCAGCTCAACAGCGCAAATTTTTTTTATTATTATGGGCGTGTTTCCGCCCAATTTTTTTATCCAAAATTTTCTTTGGCTAGTGTTTATCTTTCCTGTTTAGTTTCGTTGGAAACGGATAATAGTAGTTACATAAATAGTACATTTAAATGTATAGGCCGGAAGTACATGAAATAGGAGGTTTAAATTGTATGGGGGTGTTAACGCCTACTTTTTTTATAAAAATATATAGCCTTGTATTATTGTAATATGTGTGCGAAATTTCAATAAATGTGCTTGAGTTAAACGCTTAAGATATGTGTTTTGTATTCTGAGCTTTATGGGCTAGCCTCGGACCCTTGGTTAAAATTTTTGGGTTTTCGGATTTGTTTAGGTGATAACTCACATAGTTCTACTTGTGTACCAAATTTCAGCTCACTAGCACACATTTTAATTTTTATGGGCGTATCATAAAGTATTTTAGTGTTTTTAGATTTTTCTACTTCATCGCTCACCTACATCTACTTGTGTACTAAAATTCAGATCTGTAGCTATAGCGGAAGTGCTTCATAATATTGATGAGTGAGTCAGTGAGTATGTCTTAAAATATGCACTTTTTGCACCTCCATATCTCCGGAACCTTCCATTTCAAACTTCGCACATGTGGTTACATGAATTTATTTTAATTATGGTTTAAATTTTATGGTTTTACGACTGCGGGGAACAAAGTTATGAGGGGCGTAAAAACAGCTCGAATGGCTTCCTGTAAATATACACACTGCGTGCATTGGCCGGAACTTGGCCTGGCGCAGTGCCGTGCTCCTAGATAAAGAAAACACAAATAAACAGCCGCAAACTCGATTTTTGGCAAAAATTTGACTTGTGCGACTTCTATACCTCTTCCGAAAAATCTGAAGAATATCTCAAAAATAACTGGCCCCAAATAAATTTGTATGGCACACTCATAATTAAATAACTTAAAAACTACTTTTCAGGAGAGACAAACAATTCTTTACAACAAGTATTTAATATATGTTACTATAATTATTTTATGATCTAATTACTTAGATGATTTTTGTTAAGTTTTAAAACAGCACTTGTGTTAAATATAATCTACCCTTATTTATTCGAATTTTTTGAGATACGTTTTTTCTGCACTGTAAAATTTATAAAAAAGTTATTTAAAAAGTAGATAGATAAAAATGTTGACCAAGTTCGTGCTTGGTACAATACCTATCACTGCAATTTGGTATGCATTATATAAATTTGTAATCGTAAGGGTGTTATATATTTTTTAGATAATCTGCTTACTTGACAAAATTTTTCCAATATAAAGAAATAAGCAAATAAGAGTCTGAACACAATGTAACGATTATTTATTGCGGTGCGGTTTTCCATATGATTTTGAAGTAAAAATCCGTAGTGCGGGACGGAATAAAATTAAAATCTATTTTATTTTCACTACGAACTTTCTTATTCCCTCAATTTTCTCGTGCTGACGTTGCCGTAGTTTTTGAATAATTGGCTGTGTTCACAACATTATTGTAAAAAAAACATGAGTTTGAAGTTCAAACATTTTTGTCATATATTATAAAAGTTTAAAAAACATATCAAATATGTATATCTGCTAAGGTATAAAAGTTTGAATCATTTTTTGTTTTTAGTTATAAAAATGTATGCACAAAAAAATTAATAAAAATTTAAACAAACAATGACAAGTATTGCCGGTGCCGTCTTCCGTTGTATTATTGTTTTTGATAAATTAAGCTCTATTTGCGTTGCTAATATTTTTTTAAATAGTTATAAATAACAAAAACAAAAAAACCGCAAACAAAAACAACAACAAACAAACAAAGTGCCCTTGAGGAATACAAAACAAATAACTGTGAAGTGAGTTCTAATGGCAGAAATGCCTATTTTACTGTGAGTTCTGAAGCTCTCAATAAAAATAATAATAATAAAAAATCTGATGATAGACTTAATGAGAGCTCTGAAGCTCTTAATGATAACAAAATAAATAAGAAATCTGATAGTAGACTTTTTTTAACGGCGAGGCCACTTTTTCGTCAGCCATCAACTTCACTTTGTCCAAGGCCAACTAGTGATTCGTTAACATTACCGTTGCCTAGTAATTCTACATTTAACTCAGCGATATCGCTTCGGGCTCGTGGTCATCACTTAACCAAGTTTTTACTTGAAGTTAAGAGCAGCCCAAAACCCAAGGTCCAAGTGGGAATGGACAGATATATAACAGTGGTAAAGCGCGGGCGAAGCCCAAAGTCTTCGAAAGTTTCATCTGCTCCAAAAATATCTAGGGATAACAGCGCGTCCTCTATTAACCGTCAAAATCGTTTTCAAATATTGCAAGATGACAACAACAAACCCGATGTATCTACGAACAAAACATCCAAGCCGCCACCAATATATTTGAGAGAAAAAAATTCAAACGCTCTTATAATAAATTTAATTTCAGTCATTGGTGAGAATAAATTTCACATCGTTCCAATAAAACGTGGTAACATTGATGAAACCAAAATTAAAATTTATGAAGAAAACGATTTTCTCAAACTGATTACTGAATTTGAAAAAAGTATGAAAAGTTTCTACACATATCATCTTAAAAGTGCTAAAGGCCTGCAGATCGTATTGAAGGGCATCGATTCCTATGTTGCTCCCGAAGAAATAAAAGATGCACTCGTCCTCGAGGGATTTAAGGTAAAAAATGTATCTAACATAATAAATAGTGAGAAGATTCCTCGACGTCTATTTCGCGTCGAACTTGAGCCAAACGATATAAAATTGAAAAAAAACGAGACTCATACAATTTAAAATATCTCTTATACCGAAAAATAACAGTTGAAGAACCACACAAGCGTTCTGGACCCGTCCAGTGCCATAATTGTCAAGAATATGGTCACACAAAAACTTACTGCAAGTTACCTTCAGTTTGTGTTATCTGCGGTGAATTGCACGGTACTGCTGGTTGTACTAAACCTAAATATCTAGAAGAAAAAAAATGTAGTAATTGTGGAGGTAATCACACCGCTAACTACGGAGGATGTCCTGTCTATTCTTTCGTTAAACAGACTATGGGGCAAAAACCTAAATTAGCTTCAGCACAAACAGCAAACGCTTACTCCGCCACTTTTGCTCAAATGAGCCAACCTGTCACTTCACGTGTATCGTATGCCGATGCAGCTAAGACTAGTTATATTCCCACACAAAATATTCCACCTCAAAATAATTCAACGAATGCAAACTCAAGCTTTAATTTTAGTCGCCTTGAAGCTACTATTGAGAATCTAGTGCTGACTATAAATAATTTTACAACAAATATGACTAGCATGATGCAAGAAATGCTACGAATGCAGTCTATACTGCTCAAGCATTAGTTAACAAGCGATGAGCACGTTAAAGATAAGTTTCTGGAACGCAAACGGCATTGGCCAATATAAAAATGAACTTGAGCACTTCCGCACGGAAAAAAATATTGATATAATGTTGGTTTCTGAGACTCATTTGACTTCAAGAAGTCTATTCAAAGGACCAAGAGGAAGAGTTTGCGGATGATCAGAAATTTTAATAAAGTCAAGACTCAAGCATTATATTCTTGACAACATTTGTGAAGAACATCTACAAGCAACGAATATTTGTATCGAAAATTTTTGCACAAATTTTGTCATATCGTCAATTTACTACCCTCTTAGATTCGCAATTACTGAGGATCAATACGATGATTTCTACAAATCTCTTGGCCCTTGTTTCGTAGCAGCTGGATACTATAATGCAAAACATAGTTTCTGGGGTTCCCGTCTTATCACACCTAGAGGACGAGCGTTGTTCAACAAAATTTCAAAAATGGGCTTGGACGTCATTTCGAGTGGGGAGCCCACTTACTGGATTACTGACATACATAAAAGGCCAGATTTTATAGATTTTGGCGTCATGAGAAATATTTCTAGGGAATTAATTCATGTTGAAGCTTCCCTAGATCTATCGTCCGATCACTCTCCCACGATCGTTACAATCTGTAGCCCACTGAGAAGTGTTCCATCTCACCCATATGTGAAAATGTTCAGTCGTGTTAATTAACTGCAAATCAAAAAATATCTTAGTAGTCATTGCACTGAAAACATTAAGCTAAGAACTCATGATGATATTGAATCTAATATTGCTAAACTTAACGAAAATATTAAGCAGGCAGCTGACCATGCCACTTCCTCCCATCCGCAGACGGGGAAGCAAGCTGGAAGCTCGCCAAGTTAAAATGATTCCAAGGCACCAAGGCAGAATCATACAAACCAATAAGTCTGCTATCAACAATGTCAAAACTTTTCGAAAAACTGCTCATGTCAAAATTGTCCTCAATTGTAATTGGTAGTGGGTGCATCCCAGACCATCAGTTTGGTTTTAGAAGTCAGCATAGCACCATTGAACAAACGCATAGATTGGTTCAATGTATAAGAAGAACATTTGAAGAAAAGAAGTACTGTTCTGCACTGTTTATTGACGTTTCACAGGCATTTGATAAAGTGTGGCATGAACGACTAATTTTAAAATTAAAATCATATCTACCAATAAATTTGGTGAATTTATTAGAAAGCTACATTACTACCCGGAAGTTCACGGTTGTGGAAGGAGAATTCATGAGTGTGCCCGAATCTATATCATCCGGTGTGCCACAGGGGAGCATACTGGGGCCAGTTTTGTATTTGATTTATACTTGTGATATGCCTTTGAGCAGTAATATCCATACATCTACGTTTGCCGATGATACAGCCTGCTTAAGTATGCACGAAAATCTTTATGAGGCTTTCCAATATCTACAAGAACATATTACACAACTGGAACTATGGCTAATATAATGGAAAATTAAGGTAAACGAGCAAAAGTGTGTTCAGGTAACATTTACCCTGCGAAGAGATACTTATTCCATAATTCGAATCAACAATCAAGTTGTTCCTCAGCATTTACATGTAAAATACCTTGTTATACACCTTGATCGACGACTTACATGGAAACACTCAAAGCTAATACAAATGAAACTTAAACTTACTCAGATATATTGGCTGATTGGTAGAAATTCAACACTCAGCCTAGACTGCAAACTTTTATTATACAAGTCGCTTTTGAAGCCAATATGGTGCTACGGAATTCAGTTATGGGGCACTGCTTCAGCTTCTAACGTCGAGAGAATCCAACGAAGGCAAAACAAAATTTTACGTTTGATATCATCGGCTCCATGGTACATCAAAATCTCAAATATACATCGTGATTTTAAAATGCCACTAGTGATTAAAGAAATAGCAAAATACGCAGGCAAATATTTAAGAAAACTCGAGTCACATCCTAATCCGCTAGCTCGTAACATCTTGAATTTTACTGGTCACATCCGCTTGAAAAAGAAGGGCACAAGGGCTCTTATACTCAACACTCCAGATGGGATTGCTTGAAAATATTTTTTTTCTCATTTTTTGATTATCACTACTTATGTATTATTTATAACTGTCACTAAGCTTATGTCAGACAGTGGTCGGGCCTAATACTTAAATTTTAGATTGAAGATTTGAATACTTATTGTTAGTTCATATGAAGATACAATAAATAAATAAATATATTTCAAATAAAAAATGTTTATTTTTCTCTCCCGCAACGAGAAATCGCACCGCACCGTAAACATTGTGTTTAGACTCTAAACGTTATTTTCTCTTTCATTAGAAGAGTAAAAATGTTGCCAAGTTAGCAAATTATCTAGAAGTTATATAACACCCTTACGATTACAAATTTATATAATGCATACCAAATTGCAGTGATATTTATTGTACCAAGCACGAACTTGGTCAACATTTTAATCTCACTACTTTTGATGGCCGAAAATTTTGAAAGGAACTTGGCCTTTTTCACATTTATGTTTTTGTGAGGATCTGACTTTTTTTGTGAGGATCTGACTTTTTTTTTTTTTTTTTTTTCTTAATAAAGCTTTTTAAACTTTAAGTTTCTAGTCTGTTGTAGTTCTATTCATAATGTCTGCGCCAGTTCAAAAGGGCAGAGTTACATAAAAAATTATGCGTTATAGGGTGATATGTGCACCATTGTGTCATAATAAGGACCGAGTAATTTGCTTAATTTTTAACATTCATCTGAATAGAAATATGTAAAATATAAGGTAAATTTCACTCCTATTTACTTCCAAAATTTTAGTTCTCTACCGTATAATATTTTGATAAAAAATTTATAAACGTAGCCCTACTTCCCTAATTTAACAAACGGTGCTTTCAGATTTTTTCTGTTCGTAAATCCTTTAACTTTAGTTCTTAATTTTGAGCTTAAAGTGAGTGTCCATGCTCCGCAATTGAAACTTCCAGGATTTTAAATCTTTCTTGGCGATCTCTAACTTAGATTTATTTGCGTATTGAATTTAAGCTCTCTAGTGCAAACTCTAGCTTGAAATGTTTTGGCCCCCAGTCTCCGTCACTTTTTTAAACTCTAGATCTTATGAGCAGCGCTCAAATATCATCGTACCATTTTTAAGATGATAGCTTTTAGTTAAGGCTTCAGTTAAAAGCTTAACTACAAAATTATCGTGGGCCCTGCCACGCCTGGTTAAAATATTTGGATTTTTATATTTTTCTATTTGGTTTCTCATCTTGACATACAGCTCTCTAGCGCAATTTTGTAACTTAATTTTTATGGGCGGGAATACGCCCACCTTTTTTATGTAAATTTTTTTACCAGTGCCAATCATACATGTCAAGTTTCGTTGGAAACGGATATTAATATTTAAATAAATATTATATTTAAATCTGCTGACCCGAAGTACATGAAATAGGTGGTTTAACTTGTATGGGCGTATTAAAACCCACTTTTTTCAACGAAATTTTATAACTTTGCATTATTCCAACATTTGTGCCAAATTTCAATAACATCGCTTAAGATATATATTTTAAATTTGCTCTTTTAATTGTGTGCTTTATTGGAATAGCCCTGGACCCCTGGTAAAAATCTCCGGGTTT
Organism: Tachina fera; assembly: GCA_905220375.1. NCBI lineage: Eukaryota > Metazoa > Arthropoda > Insecta > Diptera > Tachinidae > Tachina > Tachina fera. The sequence continues at coordinate 50,268,117 of LR999967.1, forward strand.
TAAAATTTTTCTGTTAGTTGCTAATCTAGACCTACTTGTTTATCAACTTGCAGCTACCTAGCATACATTATATTTATTTTCTTCTTATGGGCGTGATACCGCCCACTTTTTCAATCTCAATACCTGCTGTAGCGTTAGTTATCTTTCCTGTTGAGTTTTGTTGAAAATGGATTGTAATAAATATATAAATATGTAGTATATTCAAATGTGCTGACCCGAAGTACATGAAAGATGAGGCTTAAATTGTATGGGCGTGTTAATGCCAACTTTTTCAACGAAAATTTATAGCTTTGTATTATTGTAACATTTGTGCCAAATTTCAATAAAATCACTTGAGTTTAACGCCTTATATATTGTTTTTAATTCTGAGCCTTATGGGCGCAACCCCCCCCCCTCCTAGGTAAAATTTTTGGGTTTTCAGATTTTTCTAGTAATTTGCTAATCTATTACTACTCGTTTGTCAAATTTCAGATCACTAACGCACATTTTTATTTTCTATTCGTATGGGCGTGTTACCACCCACTTTTTTAAATACAATGTTTGGTTTGGCTAGTGCTTATCTTTCATGTTTAGTTTCGTTGAAAACCAATAATATTAATTACATAAATAGTACATTTAAATGTGCTGACCGGAAGTTCATGAAATAGGAGGATTAATCTGTATGGGCGTGTTAACGCCCACATTTTTTAACGTAGTCCCGGACCCTTGGTAAACATTTTTGGGCTTTCAGATTTTGCTAGGTGATTACTCACAATGTTCTACTTGTGCACCAAAATCCAGCTCCCTAGCGCAGATTTTAAGTTTTATTGGCGTAGCCCCGCCCCCTGGCTAAAATTTTAGGATTTTCAGATTTTTCTAGTTTATTGCTCACCTAGATCTACTCGTGTACCAAATTTCAGATCTCTAGCTAAAGCGGAAGTGCTTCATCAATTTGATGAGTGTGTCAGGGGTCAGTGGTCAGTGAGTGTGTTTTAAAATATGCACTTTTTGCACCACCATATCTCAGAAACCTTTTGTTCTAAAATTTTTAAGCGTCGCCTATGAAGTAACATGGATTTATTCTAATTATGAATTAAATGTTAGAATTGTACGATGGCGGCTTAAAAAGTTATCAGGCGGTAAAAACAGTTCGAATGGCTTCCTGTAAATATACACACTGCGTGCATTGGCCGGAACTTGGCCTGGCGCACTGCCCTTACAAAAATTTCGATATAACTGGTTTGAGAAAAGCACTGTAAACCTAAATTTTTGTCATATTTTTTTCTACATACGAGGTTATGCACAACACATTTTCAGCACACCTAGAAGTCGGGCATTGTTCAACACAATTTCAAAAATGGGCTTGGACGTCATTTCAAGTAGGGAGCCCACTTACTGGCCTACGGACATACAAAAAATTCCGGATGTTATAGATTTTGGAGTCATGAAAAATATCACTAGGATATTAGTTCATGTTGAAGCTTCTGTAGATCTCTCCTCCGATCACTCTCCCACGATTGTTACATTTTGTATCCCACTAAGAAGTGACTTCCCTGTCCCATATGTAAAGATGATCAACCGTGTTAATTGGCTGGGGTTCCAAAAATACCTCATTAGCCATTGTACGGAAAATATTAACCTAAAAACACCAGGTGATATTGAATCTAACATTGAAAATCTTAACGAAAATATTAAACAGGCTGCTGAACATGCCACTACTTCCCATCCGCAGACTGGTTTTAAAAGAATTTATTCTACAGACATTGATCGTCTTTTACGTGAAAAAAACAGCTAGAAGGGAATGGCAACAGCACAGATCACCCCAAAATAAAATTAGATTTAAAGAGTGCACTAGACGACTCCAAGAGCTGCTGGCATATGAAAAAACTGTATGTCTTAAATTTAAGAAATTTATTATTCGACATATTGTCATAATTATATTTTAATTTGAAATTTATTTGCTGGTGGTTCAGCTTGGTCTATATACGTATTTCATTGGCGCTTGAACCAAATCATCACTAGACTTCAACCACAAATTTTGAACAGTCACAAACATCTTACTTTATGCACAGACTTTCAAAAACTATATGAGAATTCATAGAATAATAATATTTTTGAAAATCACAAAAACAAAATAAGCTTAGTAGGCTTTGAAACTCATATATATGATATGAATCTATTTTATTTTTCTACATACGTGGTTATGCACAACACATTTTCAGCACACCTAGAAGTCGGGCATTGTTCAAAACAATTTCAAAAATGGGCTTGGACGTCATTTCAAGTGGGGAGCCCACTTACTGGCCTACGGACATACAAAAAATTTCGGATGTTATAGATTTTGGAGTCATGAAAAATATCACTAGGATATTAATTCATGTTGAAGCTTCTGTAGATCTCTCTTCCGATCACTCTCCCACGATTGTTACAATTTGCAGCCCACTAAGAAGTGACTTCCCTGTCCCAAATGTAAAGATGATCAACCGTGTTAATTGGCTGGGGTTCCAAGAATACCTCATTAGCCATTGTACGGAAAATATTAACTTAAAAATTAAAAATTACAAATTATATGGAAAATATTGATGCCACACCTGCATCTAATTACTCCTTGTGGCGAGCTGCTAGAAAGCTTAAAACACCCGTTGAATATAGACCACCTCTGCGCACTTCTACCGGAGGTTGGGCCAGAAGCGGTACTGAAAAAGGTAACATATTTGTTGAGCATTTAAAATCCGTATTTACTCCAAACACATGTTCTGGTGTTGTTGATTTACCGAGTGTAGTTGCGCTACCCGACCCATAAAATTTAAGACGCGTGATGTTCAGAAACTAATTGCTGAACTCAACCCGAAGAAAGCCCCAGGTATTGATGGAATAAGTAAGTAACAATATGCAGATAAATTTGCCCCATATTGCAATTAGAATCCTGTTATTTATTTTTAACGCCATTTTACGACTGGAGTATTATCCAAAAAGCTGGAAGCTTGCGAAGGTCAAAATGATTCCAAAGCCGGGCAAAGGCCTTACCAAGGCTGAGTCATACATGCCAATAAGTCTGCTATCAACAATGTCAAAACTCTTCGAAAAGCTGCTCATGACAAAATTGTCCCCAATTTTAACTGATAGTGGGTGCATCCCAGAGCATGAATTTGGTTTTAGAAGTCAGCATAGCACCATTGAACAAACTCATAGATTGGTGCAATTTATAAGATGAACTTTTGAAGAAAAAATTTATTATTCTGCCCTGTTTATTGACGTTCTGGCATTTGATAAAGTGTGGCATGAAGGCCTTATTTTGAAATTAAAATCATATTTACCAATAAATTTTCTGAATCTTTTGGAAAGCTACATGACTACCCGAAAGTTTACGATTGTGGAAGGAGATTTCATGAGTCTGCCCCAATCTATATCATCCGGTGTGCCACAGGGGAGCATACTGGGGCCAGTTTTGTATTTGATTTATACTTGTGATAAGCCTTTGAGCAGCAATATCCATACATCTACGTTTGCCGATGATACAGCCTGCCTTAGTTAGCACAAAAACCCGCATGAGGCTTCCCGATATCTTCAAAAACATATTACACAGTTGGAAATCTGGTTGAACTTATGAAAAATTAAAGTAAATTAACGAAAGTGTGTCCATACAACGTTTACCCTAAGAAGAGATACTTGTTCCCCCATTCGAATCAACAATCCAAATATTCCTCAACATTCCCAAGTAAAATACCTTGGTATACACCTTAATCGAAAGCTTACATGGAAACATCATATTGACTTTAAGCTAACTCAGATGAAACTTAAGTTATCTCAAATTCATTGGTTGATTGGCAGAAATTCAACACTTAGTCTGTACTGCAAACTTTTAATATACAAGTCGCTTTTGAAGCCAATATGGTGTTACGGTATCCAGTTATGGGGTACTGCTTCAGCTTCCAATGTAGAGAGAATTCAACGAAGACAAAACAAAATTTTAAGGTTAATAACATCTGCTCCATGGTACATTAAGAATTCAAATTTGCATCGTGATTTAAAAACGCCACTAGTGACTGAAGAAATTGCAAGATTTTTTTTTTAATACATTTATTTATTTATTGTATCTTCAATTATGAACTAACAATAAGTATTCAAATCTTAAATCTAAAATATAAGTATTAGGCCCGACCACTGTCGGACATAAACTTAGTGATAGTTATAAATAATACATAAGTAGTGATAATCAAAAAAAAATATTTTCAAGCAATCCCATCTGGAGTGTTGAGTAAAAGAGCCCTTGTGACCTTCTTTTTCAAGCGAATGTGGCCAGTAAAATTCAAGATTTTACGAGCAAGCGGATTAGGATGTGACTCGAGTTTTGTTAAATATTTGCCTGCGTATATTGCTATTACTTCAATCACTAGTGGCATATTCAAATCACGATGTATGTTTGTGTTTTTTATGTACCATGAAGCCAATGTTATCAAACGTAAAATTTTGTTTTGCCTTCGATGGATTCTCTCGACGTTAGAAGCTGAAGCAGTGCCCCATAACTGAATTCCGTAGCACCATATTGGCTTCAAGAGCGACTTGTATAATAAAAGTTTGCAGTCTAGGCTGAGTGTTGAGTTTCTACCAATCAGCCAATATATCTGAGTTAGTTTAAGTTTCATTTGTATTAGCTTTGATTCAATATGGTGTTTCCTTGTAAGACGTCGATCAAGGTGTATACCAAGGTATTTCACATGTGAATGCTGAGGAACAACTGGATTTTTGATTCGAATTGGGGAACAAGTATCTCTTCGCAGGGTAAATGTTACCTGAACACACTTTTGCTCGTTTACCTTAATTCTCCATAATTTTAACCATAGTTCCAGTTGTGTAATATATTCTTGTAGATATCGGAAAGCCTCATGAGGATTTTCGTGCATACTTAGGCAGGCTGTATCATCGGCAAACGTAGATGTATGGATATTGCTGCTCAAGGCATATCACAAGTATAAATTAAATACAAAACTGGCCCCAGTATGCTCCCCTGTGGCACACCGGATGATATAGTTTCGGGCACACTCATGAATTCTCCTTCCACAACCGTGAACTTCCGGGTAGTAATGTAACTTTCTAATAAATTCACCAAATTTATTGGTAGATATGATTTTAATTTTAAAATTAGGCCTTCATGCCACACTTTATCAAATGCCTGCAAAACGTCAATAAACAGTACAGAACAGTACTTCTTTTCTTCAAATGTTCTTCTTATAAATTGAACCAATCTATGCGTTTGTTCAATAGTGCTATGCTGACTTCTAAAACCAAACTGATGGTCTGGGATACACCCACTACCAATTAGAATTGGGGACAATTTTGACATGAGCAGTTTTTCGAAAAGTTTTAACATTGTTGATAGCAGACTTATTGGCCTGTATGATTCTGCCTTGGTAAGATCTTTGCCCGGCTTTGGAATCATTTTAACTTTGGCAAGCTTCCAGCTGTGGGGATAATACTCTAGTCGTAAAATGGCATTTAAAATGAATAACATGATTCTAATTACAATACGAGGCAATTTTATTAGCATTTGGTTACTAATTCCATCAATACCCGGTGCTTTCTTCGGGTTGAGTTCAGCAATTAGATTTTGTACATCACACATTTTAAATTTTATAGGTCGAGGGGGTAGCGCAACTACACTCGGGAAATCAACAACACCAGTACATGTGTTTGGGGTAAATACGGATTTTAAATGCTTTGCAAACAAGTTACCTTTTTCAATATCATTCCTGGCCCAAACTCCGGTAGAAGTGCGCAGAGGTGGTTTAAACTCAACGGGCGTTTTAATTATTTTCGCAGTGTGCCACAAAGAATAATTAGATGCTGGTGTGACATCGAGATTTTCTAGATAGTTTTTAAGAGATGCAGTTTTTTCATATGCAAGCAGTTCTTGGAGTCTTTTAGTGCACTCTTTTAATCTAATTTTATTTTGGGATGATCTGTGCTGTTGCCATTCTCTTCTAGCTCTTCTTTTTGCACATACGAGAAGTTCAATATCTGTAGAATATATTCTATTAAACCCAGTCTGCGGATGGGAGGAAGTGGCATGTTCAGCAGCCTGCTTAATATTTTCGTTAAGATTAGCAATATTAGATTCAATATCGTCATGAGTTCTTAGCTTAATGTTTTCAGTGCAATGACTACTAAGATATTTTTTGAATCGCAGCCAATTAACACGACTGAAGTAGTAGTAGAATGTATGCGCCCGAGCAATAAAAATTGTCAAATTTGGGTAATTTAAATCGAAATTTTGTAATTTATGTGCTAAAATTTACATATTAAGGTAATTACTGTCAATGGTGCGAAGTGACGAGGGTTATGGACGGTTTGTACGTAGAAAAGGGTAGTTTGATGTCGGCCGTCGATGTGTGTTTGTTTTAATTTTATGATTTGATATCCGTTCGCCGATGCGCATAGTTAATTATGTATGCACGTGGGGGCTTGTTTGTACGTAGTATGTATTTTCGTTTGTTAAGCGGTGCTGAAGGGTACTTGAGAAAGAAATTGTGTGGAAATCAATGAATGTTTTTTGTTGTTGGTTTTATTTAGTTTGATTTTTATTTATTTTTTTTCTATGTTTAAAGAGTTCGAAGACATGAATAAAATATATGGTTTGTGAGATAATCATGGTTTGATATCCGTTCGCCGATGCGCATAGTTAATTATGTATGCACGTGGGGCTTGTTTGTATGTAGTATGTTTTTTCGTTTGTTAAGCGGTTGCAGCAGGTTCATGATTTTATATTGTGTGTGCGTGTGTGCATAGTTTAGTTTTTTGTAATATTCTTTTGTTTGTACGTATTATGTTTTTTCGTTGTTAAGCGGTGCGGAAGGGTACTTGAGAAAGAAATTGTGTGGAAATCAATGAATGTTTTTTGTTGTTGGTTTTATTTAGTTTGATTTTTCTATTTCCTTATTTAAAGAGTTTGAAGAGGTAAACGAAGTATGTAATTTATGAACTTATTTGAAGGTTGGAAAAAATGAAGTATAAGATATTTATGATTGTCAAAGGGAATTAGAGATGCGTGATCATGGGAGCCAACGTTATGCTCATACGTGTGTATGTTTTTACAATAACTTGAGCGTTGGCAGATGGATAAGTAGTCGTATATGTATATGTGCAATGCCAAGTACACTGGCATTTTCTTGTGTTCTAATCATTTTTTAAAATGTGTGCAACGCCTTTCACATTATGTTTTTTTTTTTTTTTATATGGAATACAAAACGGAAATGATAAACGTTACCACTAGGGCACACTGTTGCAATGTCACAAAATATCATAGTGTGTACTTTTTGTTGTTTGTAATATTCGTTTTTTTAGCTGGGGACATGGAAGGGTATTTTAGAAAGAATTATGTATGCTGGTGAGATATCAATGTTTTGTTTTTGTTGTTGTTGTTGTTTGATTTTAATTTTTTTATGTGTAAAGAGTTTGAAGAAATGAATAAAATATACAATTTATGCGTGTTGTATTTATTCATTCTTTTCACTTCTTTTGTAAAGAAATTGAAGTTTGTGATATTGAGGATTGTCAAAGATTGGTTGTTATTTTCACTGCTTGCTGACATTTGTCTCTGTCTCTTGTACATACCATATACATATAAATAAATGATTGAACAAAATTTTGAATATTTTTTAATCTACATATTTATTTTAAAGAAATATCGTAAATATATGTTGTAACAATGTAAGAATAAAAAATTAAAATAAATTGTTTAGTTTATTTCTTGATAAAGTAAATATGCATTTCTTAAGGCACAAACTCCATAACTGTGATAGCTGCAGTAAAAATATTCTGGATATTTAAGTTGTATATGCTTAAAGTTGATGCAGCAAATATCCTCGATGTTGAAAACTCTAATTTGAAGTAGTTTTTCAAACCATTTCTTCTTTTCCACACCCGTAACATAGATTTAATAATGTTTTAAATTGGATTTTAAAAATGTTACAACACTCTTAAATGATATTGATCCGTCATTCCAATTCAGATGATGAAAGTTTCTCGTTAGCCAATTCGCTTCTCTTTGTTTTGCTATTGATAATCTTTTGAAGTTAAACGGTGGTTTAATAATAAAATTTATGTGCTCCTTATTGTTAAAAACAATTGCTATTTCTTTTGCAATGAAGATGTTTGAATTAGACTTAAATCCTTGCATATCGATGAAAACTTTATCCCCAGTCATCTTATTTTATTATTTTTTATTTTTTTTACATTATCTTACGAACTTGACCTTTTAAGGGTATGTATTCTATTATACGGTCGTGGATGAGTATACAAAAAGCTGATGTATCGGTAGGTATATTGGAGTCTGTTTCAATTTCAATTTTTATATCAACAGGACCGTTAGAGAGGGCTTCGTTTTGATGACTGACATCTACTACCACTATCGGCACACTATTTTTAAATTCTTGAGCAGTTAGAAGTGGTTGTGATTCCCTCATGTAGCAGCTTTGTTGAAACCGTAGATACATATCATATAGAATGGCATACCGATCAGTTTAAAATTTTATATTTAGATCATCATATGGGTACGATTCGGAATTTAAATGTACTTTTAAATTGTTTAAATTACAATGAACAAACTTATTTTCTTGTTGAAAAGCAATCAACACAAAACGGGGTCGTTCTCTATTTGCAGCCAATTTAACATTCCATATATAGCTAGTTCCTGTATTTAGTTGAGGATTAATGTGACAATCCCAACTGCGAAATGCCATTGGTATAGAAGCACCACTGTTAATAATTTTAATCATATTCAATTTGCTCAGATCGGATAATTGTACATGCGGAATTCTCCATGAGATGTTTGAGATACTAATTTTTGTTTTGTCAGTAGCAACAGTTGAGTATACGAGTTTTTCATCGTTCTTACTACGTAAGAGAACCAATTCATGTTTACCGCTGAGTATAATTTTATTATAGTCTTCAGCGAAACCTAAAAATAGTTTCAGTGGTACATAGAAATTAAATTGTCCATTTGAAATATCCAAATCATCGAGTTTGTTCCATCCTGCATTGTACAAGCCAACACTTTCTGTTGGTGATAAGGAAACAAAATTTTTTAGGCTGCTTGTAATCGCTAAATGTCTTGTATGATCAATTTCTATGCCATTAAGTTCATATCGAATTTCGTCAAAGAGATGTGCCACAAAGTTATTTTTTAATTTTAGATTTAAAAACGAAGATATTTTGCTGTCATTATCATCTACAATACTTCCCTCAACATATATGTAGCTTTCGCTGGGTAGCACATATAAGTCTTGATTTTGTATTGAAATTCGAATCTCATCATTATTGTTGAAGGATTGTAGGTATGGTGTATATGTGTGATAGTCCTTTTTAATTATACTCTCGTCTGATTAAGGTTTTTCTAAAACATCTAGTATGTAACTCATTTCTTTGTCAACTTTAAATTGAGAGACTTTAAAAATTTTTTATTTTCTTGCGTCAAATATTTTTTGTGTAATGATCTCTTTAATTGTGGTTTGGTTTGCAATAGTGTTTTATGAGTGTATCCAATTTTATCCTTAGATTGCTTGACGTTGTATATTATCATTATTTGCTAGATCTCAAATGTATTGGTGTTGTAATTTCCTCTCCTCGAAAATTAATTAAATCACCGTTCTGATCAACTATGCGTAGAGTAAGAGAACTTATCTCTCGGTAGTTAACTGGCAAATAGATAAGATTTCGAGGAACCTCAACAATTTTATACCCTGGGGGGACATTGATCGCAAATTCATGTAATGTGTGTGCTTGTGAGTTATTCGTATATGTGTTAACCACTATACTGCATTCAACACGCAAGATATTCACGATGAAAATATTGACTGGTAGATCTGAGTAATGGTCTTGGTTAGGAGCTAGAATTTTCTTATTGAATCCAAAAAGTTTTCCAATTGTGTTATCTTTGTTAAAGTATATGGGATCCTTAGAGCTTTTAACTCTAACTTGCATTGTATTGTTATTAGCTTCTATATCAATTTTATTTTCCGGACAATACTGCTTATAGTTATGTTTAATATAATCAACTATATCATTCAATTCATAAGATCCTATTGGTATTTTAATTACATGTTCACCAATATGAAATATATTGTTATAATCATCTACATTGGGAATGTTATTATATGAATGAAAATCAGTTAGAGCACATTCATATTCACCATCCAAACGAATAGGAGGAAAGTAATTTGCAGATAACTCAGATGAGTTTGAGCTAAGAGTAAGTGTTATTGACATTATGGTTGTCTGATTACAAATAAGTGAAATTAAACACAGCACTTTGTATAAAAAAGGAAGTTTATATTTTATTTAATATATTAGATACAAATATAGACTTATATATATATATACACACTTAACTACAATATTTCATTTTTATTGATCCAAGAATTATGTTGATTGGAAAATCCTAACCATTTAACATATGCCTTCTCTCCTTTAGTTTTAAGAACTTTTTCAACTAGATATGTATTTGGATATCTAGTTTTTGAAAGTTCTTCATCATAGAACCCACCTTTGATAGGATTACCACGATAGTCTTCTAATATGTATGTGGCTGGATATGTATTTTGAACTCTTTTAATCGTGAAAATTTCTGTGGTCCAATTTGGTGTATATCCTTTTTCAAAAACATGTTTATATTTACTTATGCGCACATGATCTCCCACATTGAACTTTGATAATTTGAATAGTTTTAAGCGGTTATATACCGTGTTTAATAATTTTTTCTCATTTTTATAGTTAACTTGAATCGGTGGCATTTTGATGGTGCGATGAATTTTCTTATTATATGTATTAATCAAGTCTTTGTAAATGTCGAGCCAGTTATAAGACCCATTAAAGCTAAACTCTTTCCACATCATTCCTTTTAATGTTCTGTTAAATCGTTCTACTATTGATGCTTTCATTCTGCTATATGTTGAGTAGTGATTAATGTTGTATTTATTCATCAATTTTCCAAAGTGTTTATTGAAAAACTCTTTACCATCGTCTGTTTGCAAGTTTTTTGGTATTCGCCCCAGTTGAAAAATATTCTGCATAGCCTGGGTTGTTTCCAATGCAGTCTTTCTTTTCAAGGGTACTACCCAAGCAAATTTTGAAAATGTATCAATTACGGTCAGCAAAAATCGATAATCTCTATTGTCTGTAGAATAGTTCCCCATTTCAACTAAATCAGCTTGCCAAAGATCATCTATTCCTTTCATAACAACTCTTCGACGTGGAAAATGTTTTCGAGCTTGCTTATGTAGTTCATTTATTAAATTTCTTTTTGAAGTCATTATTTAACGTATTTAGAATTTGACGGGATAAGTTGAGTTCAGTGCGAGTTCATTTAAGTACTGTTGACCATCATATTTCTTATATACCCATAGATTAACTCATTTATCTTTCTAATTTCTTTTTCAAAGAATAATTTCATACTTGAAATTGTTTCCCTAATTTCGTTTAGTTTCTGACTTAAAATTAAATGGATTTCATCTCGTACCTCTTCAATTTGACTTTGCAGAAACAATTTATTAACAACGTCGTTTTCCTCCAAAGCTTTTGCCACATTTTTGATTCTTTTGTTTTGAACGTCAATGTTATTAGTTGTATCCATAACGAAGCCCAGCAGCTTAGGAACATTTTTCACAAAATCTCTGCCACTTGTATCATTAAGATAGTGCCCAAACTTATCGATAGACATGATTTACGTAGATAAATATTATTCTATAATTTTTGCTTGATATAATTCTTCGATAATTGAGACAATTTCGTTATTGTGATTAGTATGACCTGCAGCTTGTGATGCTAGCAATAGCCTAAGGCGATCTACTAACTCATTAGGATCATCCCAGTATATATAGTTAGCTTTGTATGGGTTTAGTTTCATCAAACCCTTACCCTTGTAAGGACTTTTTATTGCATGTAGTGATGACGAAGTTGATGAGTTTTTTTCACTTTCTTTCTTAAACAATTTACTGATAATATGCTTATATTTATATGCTCTCGTTCCTTTGATTTGTCCATCAGGTCTATAATCTCTTTTGTATGCATTTGTGCTCACTAAAATTTTCTTATATATATCTAATTCATGTTTATCATAATATTTTGGTGTTTTGTGAAACAGTAAAGAAAATAAACCTGGTGTAAAAGCCCATATGTGATTTCCAATCACTATTTTATCTTCAGTAAGTTTAATACTACTATTGCCAAACTTCCATTCATTATTAAAACCTTTATGTGGACCGTATAGAGTGTCTAATTCATTTCTGCTTTCCAAGAGTGCTAGGTCAGTATAACTCTTATTATTATCTGAATTGTCTAGAGTTTCCGATTGAGAGTAAAAATCATCGTTGTCATCATCATCATCATCAGTATCAACATTATCAACCTTGTTTGCGTTTCGATTACTAAGTGAGATATTTTTATTGCATAACGTTTCTTCAACAAGTTTCTTTGGAGTACTTGTCTCTAACTTAACTGATTGTTCGTTGAATGGAAAATTTGAATTTTTATAAACTTTCGTTTTAAGTTCATCTCTTTCTGCCTTAATACTTCTTTTATTATTTTTAGAATTGTTCACAAATTCTGTTAATGGTTCTACTATTGGTTTAAATGTATCTTTGAATTGCTCATGTGTATCTGCTTCATCAACTTTTATACTACGAAATTTTTTCTTTAAAACATTTCTTGTCTTTATTAGCTCTTTTAAAACTTTTTCATCCATTTTCAACTATTAGACACCAGATCTGGTATCAGCTATCAGATCAGGTATCAGATCAGCTATCCGATCAGGTATCACTTATCAGATCAGGTATCAGATCAGCTATCAGATCAGGTATCAGATCAGGTATAAGATCAGCTATCAGATCAGGTATTGGGGTATCAGATCAGGTATCAGCTATTAGATCTGGTAACAGATCAGGTATGGTAAATACTTTAGGAAATAAGTAGATGTACTATGCGCAAGGCCAAATTAAGTACTAATGTTTTACTTTTATGTAGAGTAATTTATATCGTTATAAAATAGTCGAATTGCTTTCTATAGCGACCATTGTTTAAGTCATTATCTTTGCTTATCATCAAAAATCCATATTTATCCTTCCAACACTCTCGACAAATTTCATGAAACTTTTCATAACTCATATCGCTGACAACATGATCACTATAAACGTGCTTCATGTTTGTCTCATCTTGTTTAAACATTATAATCACATTTGCATTGTCTCTTATTAAGTGCTTGGGGATTCTCGTATAAGTTTGGCACAAGTAGAATGAATCAACATCCTTATGTCGTCCCATGCAAAAATATGCTCGTATATTATTTTGCTTCTCGCATGCAACATCATCAAAGATCATAATAGAATTAGTTTTCGCTTCGTCAGGAGGAATAACTTTTTCATTATCTGTAAATGTATAGTATCCCATCCCTTTAATTGGTGAAATTAATCGCTTTAAGTATTCATATTTTGGTTGATAAAGAGATTTTGTGTATAAATAGATGTTTTCAAACTTGAGTCCATTAGGACTTTCTAGCAAGCTAATCATAACATTAGTCTTTCCACAATTTGATGGTCCAACTATTAGAGCACGAATAGAATTTGGTAAGAGAGAGCTATGTTTTATTTTAGATCTGATTTTCGTTGAAGCATCAATATTGCGAATCAGAATATTTTTATGTTGTTTTACTAATTGCATTCTTATAACTAATTGCATTTCACAAATGTTACTTTTATTATAGAAGAAAAAATAAAATAAGATGCTTATACATTATAACAAAACGTTTAGTTAAAAAAAACCAGCCGTTGGAAAAGGTTTAGTGAATAAAGTAATTAACTCTCTGCCTGTTGAATTACACCTCCCTAGATATCAGTTTTGTGGACCAGGAACAAAATTAAAAAAACGTTTAGATCGCGGTGACAACGGAATAAATTTATTAGACGCTGCATGTAAAAATCACGATATTGCTTATTCCAAAACAAATGATTTAAATAGTAGACATCAAGCTGATAAAATTCTTGAAAATAAAGCTTGGGAACGAGTTCTTGCAAAAGATAGCAGTCTTGCAGAAAAATCGTTTGCGTATATGGTTACTAACGCAATGAAAGCCAAAAGAAAACTTGGTATGGGATTGAAGAAGGTTGCAAAAAAAAGTGAACAAAATGGAAAAAAGCTGTTCAGTACATCAATTAAAAATGCAACAAAAGTACTGAAGAAGGAAAAACCTCAAGACATTAACTCTGCAATTAGGATTGCACGTAAGATTATCAACAAGTCGTTAAGGGGAAAGAAATCGCAAGTTGTAATACCACGCATAATTAATGTTCCAAAGATTGGTGGCTTCTTACCTTTGGTACCTATTCTTACTGCTCTGAGTGCAATTGGTAGTCTTTCTACTGGCGGAGCAGCTATAGCAAAAGCAATAAATGCTGCTAAGAATGCCAAACAACAACTTGATGAAGCAACTAGACATAATAAAACAATGGAAGCAGTAGCAATGGGGAAAGGTTTTTACCTTAAACCATATAAGAAAGGATATGGATTGGTTTGTCAAGAAAAACAAAAACCAAATTTTTCATAAAGCTGCCCAATAAACCCCTATCTGATGTTGATTTGAGAAACTTTTCAACAAACATTCCATACTTTAGAGGAGTTTTCATGTTGGATACACTACCAAAACGATCGAGAAAACGAGAATGCGGAATCATTAATTTGGATTTATCAAGAGGTCCTGGAACCCATTGGGTAGCATATTATAAAAACAATGAACATAAAGAATACTTCGACAGTTTTGGAAATTTACAACCTCCATTAGAATTAGTTAAATATCTAGGCAAAAATATAAAATATAATTACAATCAATATCAAGATTATAATTCATTTAAATGTGGACATTTATGTCTTCAATTTCTTTACAAAATAAGTGAAAAGAATAAATAAATAACACACACACACACAAAAAATTTTTTAAATTTTGCTGTTTTATTAATAAGAAAAGTTTATAAAATATATTTCTACATATTATTCCCACTGTGGGTATTGAGTATTTGTTAGAAATATACTTATTTCAGCAGCAGTGTCCAATTTTAGGGAATTTTCTCCTTGCTTACATATGCAATATATCCCAGATGCTAGTTCTATTATGTCATCATCCGATAGCGTGTTGTAACGATTTGGTAAGAACATTATGTTATTTTCCAGTTCAATTTGAATTGTGGTGCCGTATTTACTTGTCACCCGTTTAGCATTTTTTACTGTATATTTAGTTGAGTCCTTTAGCTCTTTTATATGGATTAATGTTTTCTTGTTTAAATTGTTGAACTTTGTTATCAAATTTGTTGGATTCATTGTCAAAAATGTTAATTAATTAATTAAATTTAATTTTTAAATATATATTTTTTTTTCTTCTTCTCTTTTGGACAGATTGCTCAATCTGCTTTTGTAAACTGACGTATTAAATATTTCTACCAATCTTTAAATAGGTAAAAAAAAAATTCTTAAAAGAAAGACCAGTAACGTAGCTATCTCTTTTTCTCATATTGTAATTATATTTTACGTAAATTTTTTGTTTTGTCACTGACAGAATTGTAGTGAAAGAGATAGTTACATATTTTGACGTTCTAAGGTGTAACTGAAACAAAAAATTTCAAAACAAAAGATTAGAGAGATAGTTATATTAATGTGCCAAAGTGTAACTGAAACAAAAAAATTTCAAAAGAACTCACAATTTTTTGTAAAATGTTAATTTCACAAAAATATTTTACTATAAATAAGAATGTAAACCTTTCAAGAGTACTAATATAAAAATAGCATTCAAGAAAAA
This sequence comes from Tachina fera, assembly GCA_905220375.1. Classification (NCBI taxonomy): domain Eukaryota; kingdom Metazoa; phylum Arthropoda; class Insecta; order Diptera; family Tachinidae; genus Tachina; species Tachina fera. The sequence goes on from LR999967.1 coordinate 50,283,928, forward strand.
AGTATTCTTTAAAAAAAGAAAATTAAAATAAAAATAAAAAAAATGAGTCAAGTACGTGAACGATTATTTGATTTTCTTAAATCCTTTGAGGACTTATTGCTCTATGAGCATAAAGAAACCATCAATTTTTTCATCTCCATGCTCACTGAAAATGAGGACTATGGAGTTATAGAACAAGAGGACTCTGATAGTGGGCATTTTGCCAGCTGCCCCTGGTATAGCCAAGGATGCGAGGAAGGGCCCGACACATGTAGATGCACCATGTTCCACATAAGGAAAACAATTATTTTTAAGATTATTGCAACTTATAACAATTTGTCAAAAATAAATAATGAACAAATATAGAATATATATGTATGTGTATGGGTTTTATTTAGTTTTTTATTGTTTTTTTTTTTTTAATATAAATATGCATATATAGAGATTAATAGAGCGAAAAAACTATTAGTTTAAATATTATTTTCATTGAGGATGGATAAACGTACTTTAAAAAATATATTTCACAACAATCAAGAACGAAAACCTCAAATATATGATTTGGTTTTTGAGTTTGAATACTTGCTCAATTGGAAATTGAAGACTTCATGTGGATTTTCAACAGCTTTTGGCTTTAAGCCAATGATATGGTTGAATTATAAAAATAAGCAATTCATTGGACTGGATCGGGAAGAGTGGTTACATCTCATGTGTTATAAGGAGTATATTCATGATATGCTTAATCGTCGGGATTTTTTTAACTCTATAAATATAATTGATAATGAAAGTGAGAGAGATGTTGAATATAAGTTTCAATATAAAAGAGGTGTTTGTTTTTTAGTCATCATACAAGGAAACTTTAAAATAAAAATTGATTCTGACACTTGGAGATCACTCACTCAAATTCGAGTATTTTTTACATCAATTTTATGTTGGAACAACATTCTGAGAAAACAAATCCTTCATTTCTATCATGAATATTATATACCAACCTGCTCCGCTTTAAACAAAACAAAACTTCAAATCAATGAAATACAAGGAATACACGAAAGGGATGTAAAGATTGAATTAACACGACTTTGTTATGAGATTGGAGAAAAAATGCAACACAAGATTGTTACAGATGTGAAAATTCATAAATTTTATTTAAGGATGGATAATAAATAAAAAAACTGTACACAAAAAATATTTGTTTTTAATGTTTTTTGTTTTTATTTATTTTTTATTTTCATATTAGTGTATATTTTATTTAAAAAACTAAATAACTAGACAATATTTCTTAAATAAAAAATAATTTACAATAGACACAAAGATTTTTTACTTAAAACTAAATAATTATAATTAGAGAAATAAATTACAGAAGCTTTAATTTGTATACATATTTTACTCATCTTCTTGAAGTTTTTCTATTTCTAATAATAACATATCAAGTTCATAATCAGGATTTGTTTCATCAATTTCAATATGATGCCATGCATATGTGTTTATACCATCACTTTTGACTTTTCTCTTGTCATCTTGATAACTTAATATTACTTTATGTATTTGCATAGTATATAATTCATGCAACTTAGACTTAAAAGTGAGCATATTATCATAAACATTTGATCTGTTAACTAAACAATCTCTATACGAACTTAGGCTATACTTATCTAAAACATATTTTTTAACTCCTTTAGATTTTTTAATTTCATTTCCGTTTTGTACACTAAAGGAGTACATTTTAGACCGTAATCCCACGAATTCTTCCATAATCATCCCACAATTCTCATCTTTCATCATACCCAGAACTTTTTTGTTTACAAGTGGAATCCCGTAATTGTTTCTGGATAGTCAGAAGTATCAAATTCATGTTCTATATCATTTTTAATGTCTGCGTAAAAGTCTTCAGTTTGTATTGTGTATATGAATGAGTCAGTATCCATGTAATTTAATTTCAATTTTGACTTGAATTTAGGTTGCATGTATCTATAATGAAAATTATACATCTTCCATTTAGAAAGTTCTAGCACACAAAATCCTAAATATATTGGCTTATTATAACATGTCTTCACTCGATTCATTTGAATCGCTACCATATCTTCTGAAAATATTGCTAAGCTATGAAAATTTGATTTAGATATCCAATTTTGAGCACCCAAGCGGTTTCGGTTTAATGTAGTCCAACTGGTAACAATCCTCACATCTTTCCTTTTGTCCACATTCTCCATGGTTTTCCCATATACTGCGTTGTTGAGCAATTTAAAAAATTTTTTTTCAAAGTTATTTCTAGCTTCGGCTCTGTATTTAGTATTAAGATCTATATAATCTTTCAACCATGGAGACTGCTTAAAAGTTAGAACTCTATGTATTTTTTTCAAAATCAAACCGTTTTCTAGACATTGCTTAAGTACTCTGTAATGAATTATATAAGAATGTTTTGGCGAAAAATCAGTTATTAGTTTTTTATATTTTGATGCTCCAATTTCCTTGTTTTCGGCACAGAAAGGAAGATCGTTATGCATGTTATGTAAATAAGAAGGATATTCTAAATCAACCTCATATACATAACCATCATTTGAATTATCATCTATTAACTGCGGATTAATATTTAGTTCTTCGCCTTTTAACCATCTGAATCCTCCATAAGGAAGATGTTCAGACATGGCCCAACCATAAAGATTGTTTGCATCTAAATACATAAGAAATTCGGAAGGTTTATTTTTATCAAAAGTGTCTAAATACTTATTATTTGCCTTGGAGTATCTTTTACAACATTGGACAATTCCACCTCGTATCCCTTTTTTAAAGAAATTGTACATGTCGATATCGGTTAATAGCTCTAATTCAATGTTTGTATGCTTAAGCATAGCATCCCAAGATAGCCCCGGGGCAGTATAGTATTGACAGGGGTCCAAGCTATAAATTTTTTTACAGACATTTCTAAAATTTTCAAAAATATCCGTTAGGAGAAGCACATCTGTTTTCAAATACAATTCCATATAATCTTTCAAAGTTTTGCAGTTAAAAATTGTCCAGACTTCATTCGCATGCGCATAGTCTTCAATAGAACATTCTTTGTTATTAAGTTTATTAAAGAAATCTTTTCTAGGTGGAAGTTGTGTTTCATTAAGTTTTTCAAAAGAATCAAGATAATCATAAGGAAAAATTCCTTTCCTCCTTATGAGATTAAATTCTTGGCTTGTTTGAAATTGTGCTCTAATAGTATGAAAATCGTTGACGGTAAAATTATTTGCCAACGATTCCAAACTATCGGCCATAAAACGCATTGTATCAAGAAACCTAAGTTCAAGATCTGTACCATCACTCATATTAATAAATTGAGATAGAGATATATATAACTCTTTATTTAACGGAAGGACTTTTATATTTGTCGCAACCTTACTTAATTCTTTCACAAATAGATGAGAATCGTAGGATGAATAGTTATGAAAATAAATTGGAATAAACTTGGGTACTTGATAACTTAGGTTGCATCTGTTATGCGCAGCACCTCGATATTTACCGCTTATATGGCAATGATCTCTCACACGATCATTATTTAAGTATTGTCCACATATGTGACAAGTTATCGCATTGTAAAATGTTACATTTTCTTCATCTGTCAAGTTCTCCATTTCAATTGTTTTTGTGAGATAATTGTTATAGATATCTTGACAATCTTGATTCAAAAATGTAACAAATTTTTCAGAAGCATCTTTACCCGTATAAATTCTCAGCTTATCCAATTTATTGTCATGCTTACACTTAATAAAATAGCTGAATGCGCAGGGTACATGTGACTGATTTAATTTAGTTTTACTACTTACACTAAAGTCTATCTGTTGCAAAACACATTCAAAATCGGCGTATACAACAAAAGGGACGTCAATTTTTCTATGGTGGCTCTTGAACCGCAGTATGGAGTCTTCTGCCTTTGGCATTGTGGTAACTATTTTACCACATTCCATTTTATGTTTCTCCATAATATTTTCAAGATGGGTGTATTGCAGACAACTGTTGCAAAATAAGAGTCGTTCGCAATGTGTCGTTGTTTGCCTTTTTAGTAGTCTGTAAGACATCAAAAACGCGTATTGTATTATTTAATTTCAAATACTTTCCAATATATTACTTACTTTGAAATATCTTTTATAAAAATATAGTGATGCCCATCCACGTTTTCCAATAGCAATAAGTTAACATGCTTGGTCTTCTCATTTTGGGTTATATAAAATGGTCCAATTAGTCAATCACTCTCGTCGTCATATCCAAACACATTCACACTAACATCATTCTGTCCCTCAAATTCCTTAATATATTTTAGTGACATCGGAAATGTCAAATTTGAAAAATCAATTGTAGTTCCATCTTGAATCGAAATTATATTAGCACTAATATCTTCAATGTTATATGAAGAGCATCGATTCGGAAAATTGATAGCCGAGGTACTCATTGCCGCAATTAAGGCCCACTTAAAACAGTAATTATCACTGTTTTCAATATTAATGCAAGCACCACGACTAGCAAGCTTCTGCGGGGTGCTAATCCAATGAGCTCCTTTTACCAAAGAAGATTTATTAATATTAAGTTCAGCTCGAACTATGCGAACAAGAGTCCATCCGGAATCTCTTTCCTGAAACTCAGACATTTTATTTTGAATTTCTCTGACCTGCTTACAGAAAAATTCATTCACGTCATCTGCTCTAGTCAACAAGCTCATTTTTGCTGTATGTACTATAATTATTATTTCTAATTCTTCGCCCACAATTTTTAAATATTCTGCAACTATACTTATATTAAATTTTAATATAGTATGTTGCTTCAAATGGTACTCAAGCCTCTCTATAAAAGTCGATTCATTTTCGACAACAAAATCTTCAAAGAGAAGTTGATCCTTTTTATTTTCTATTCCATAAGAAATAATATTATTTTGAAATGCTCTTCTGATCTCATAATATTTCATACACTCTCCATCAATGTTGATATTATTATTTGTTGAGCTACTTCCTAAATCCTGTAAACCTTGCTGTTGTTGTTGTTGTTGTTGTTGTTGATGTTCATAAGTATTTGTGTACCATTGCATGGAGGTAGAGGGTTGTTGGCAATACATTTGTTTTTGTTGTTGTTGTAGTTGATATTGCAATTGTTGGTCAGTATTTGGGTACCATTGCATGGCCGTAGGATATGGTTGCTATTGTTGAGGATATTGATATTGTTGATGTTGTTGAGGATATTGATATTGTTGTTGTTCTTGAGGATATTGGTATTGTTGTTGTTGTTGTTGTTGAGGATATTGATATTGTTGTTGGGGATATAGATATTGTTGTTGTTGTTGAGGATATTGATATTGTTGTTGTTGTTGTTCTTGAGGATACTGATATTGTTGTTGTTGTTCTTGAGGATATTGGTATTGTTGTTGTTGTTGTTGAGGATATTGTTGTTGTTGTTGAGGATATTGATGTTGTTGTTGTTGTTGTTGAGGATATTGATATTGTTGCTGTTGTTGAGGATATATATATTGGTCCTCAACACCATGATTTTGGATGTGATCCAGAAAGCATTTTTTGTATTTATAAATCTTTTTACACAAATTGCACTCATAAGCTAAAGAATTCATTTTCTTTTTTTTTTTATTTTAGTTTATACAATATTATTATATATAAATATATATTTAATATTATTATATTTAATATTTTTTATTCAAATTCACTTTGATTATTTACGTATTAACAGCGAAATTATTGAGGATTTGACACTTGTAGAGACAATGCTTTACTTGCTGCTAGAATAAAAAACTTCTCAATTTATACAAGTTACGATTAAGTCATATGCACAATGTAAAAGTCAATAGACAGAGACAAATGTCAGCAAGCAGTGAAAATAACAACCAATCTTTGACAATCCTCAATATCACAAACTTCAATTTCTTTACAAAAGAAGTGAAAAGAATGAATAAATACAACACGCATAAATTGTATATTTTATTCATTTCTTCAAACTCTTTACACATAAAAAAATTAAAATCAAACAACAACAACAACAAAAACAAAACATTGATATCTCACCAGCATACATAATTACTTTCTAAAATACCCTTCCATGTCCCCAGCTAAAAAAACGAATATTACAAACAACAAAAAGTACACACTATGATATTTTGTGACATCGCAACAGTGTGCCCTAGTGGTAACGTTTATCATTTCCGTTTTGTATTCCATATAAAAAAAAAAAACATAATGTGAAAGGCGTTGCACACATTTTAAAAAATGATTAGAACACAAGAAAATGCCAGATTTGTACTCGGCATTGCACATATACATATACGACTACTTACCCATCTGCCAACGCTCAAGTTATTGTAAAAACATACACACGTATGAGCATAACGTTGGCTCCCATGATCACGCATCTCTAATTCCCTTTGACAATCATAAATATCTTACACTTCATTTTTTCCAACCTTCAAATAAGTTCATAAATTACATACTTCGTTTACCTCTTCAAACTCTTTAAATAAGGAAATAGAAAAATCAAACTAAATAAAACCAACAACAAAAAACATTCATTGATTTCCACACAATTTCTTTCTCAAGTACCCTTCCGCACCGCTTAACAACGAAAAAACATAATACGTACAAACAAAAGAATATTACAAAAAACTAAACTATGCACACACGCACACACAATATAAAATCATGAACCTGCTGCAACCGCTTAACAAACGAAAAAACATACTACATACAAACAAGCCCCACGTGCATACATAATTAACTATGCGCATCGGCGAACGGATATCAAACCATGATTATCTCACAAACCATATATTTTATTCATGTCTTCGAACTCTTTAAACATAGGAAAAAAAAATAAAAATCAAACTAAATAAAACCAACAACAAAAAACATTCATTGATTTCCACACAATTTCTTTCTCAAGTACCCTTCCGCACCGCTTAACAAACAAAAATACATACTACGTACAAACAAGCTCCCACGTGCATACATAATTAACTATGCGCATCGGCGAACGGATATCAAACCATAAAATTAAAACAAACACACATCGACGGCTGACATCAAACTACCCTTTTCTACGTACAAACCGTCCATAACCCTCGTCACTTCGCACCATTGACAGTAATTACCTTAATATGTAAATTTTAGCCCATAAATTACAAAATTTCGATTTAAATTACCCAAATTTGACAATTTTTATTGCTCGGGCGCATACATTCTACTACTACTGACTGACCATTTTCACATATGGGTGAGGTAGAGCACTTCTCAGTGGGCTACATATTGTAACGATCGTGGGAGAGTGATCGGACGATAGATCTAGGGAAGCTTCGACGTGAATTAATTCCCTAGAAATATTTTTCATGACGCCAAAATCTATAATATCCGGAATTTTATGTATGTCAGTAGGCCAGTAAGTGGGCTCCCCACTCGAAATGACGTCCAAGCCCATTTTTGAAATTGTGTTGAACAACGCTCGTCCTCTAGGTGTGATAAGACGCGAACCCCAGAAAGTATGTTTTGCATTATAGTCTATAGCTGCTACGAAACAAGGTCCAAGAGATTTGTAGAAATCCTCGTATTGATCCTCAGTAATTGCGAATCTAGGAGGGGAGTAAATTGATGATATGACAAAATTTGTGCAAAAATTTTCGATACAAATATTCGTTGCTTGTAGATGTTCTTCACAAATGTTGTCAAGAATATAATGCTTGAGTCTTGCCTTAATTAAAATTGCTGATCCCCCGCAAGCTCTTCCTCTTGGGTCCTTTGAATCATATAAAATGTAGCCATTAATTTTGAATAGGCTTCTTGAAGTCAAATGAGTCTCAGAAACCAACATTATATCAATATTTTTTTCCGTAAGGAAGTGCTCAAGTTCATTTTTATGTTGGCGAATGCCGTTTGCGTTCCAGAAACTTATCTTTAGAGTGTTCATGGCTTGTTAACTAATGCTTGAAGCAGTGTAGACTGCATTCGTAGCATTTCTTGCATCATGCTAGTCATATTTGTTGTAAAATTATTTATAGTCAGCACTAGATTTTCAATAGTAGCTTCAAGGCGACTAAAATTAAAGCTTGAGCTTGCATTCGTTGAAATATTTTGAGGCGGAATATTTTGTGTGCGAATATAACTAGTCTTAGCTGCATCGGCATACGATACGAAATTGCAAGATACGCAGGCAAATACTTAACAAAACTCGAGTTACATCCTAATCCGCTTGGTCGTAATATTTTGAACTTTACTGGAAATATCAGCCTAAAAAAGAGGGACACTAGGGCTATTTTACTCAACACTCTAGATGGGAATGCTTGAAAATACATTTAATTTTCCTTTTTGATTATAACTACTTTGTATTATTTAAACTATCACTGAGTTTTGGACGACACTGGTCGGGCTAAATAATTATATTTTAGCTTTAAGACTTGATCACTTATGGTTAGTTCATATTTGAAGATACAATAAATAAATATATGTATTTAAAAAAAAAAAAAAGGATCGTAAAATTTTTCTCATTTTCTCGTTTTAGGGTTCCGTACACCAAAGGTGAAAAAAGGAAACCTATTGTTTTCGCTACGCTGTCCGTCTGTCCGTCACACGGTATTTTCTCAGGAACCGTAAGAGCTACGGACCTGAAATTTGGACAGAGTATGTAGAACCTTGGCCACTACAACAACAAATACATCAGAATTAAAAATTAAAGGGTGCTCCAAAACGACCGACGTAAAATGTTAAAATCCCATGTAATATACATACCATTGTATGTACATATGTACATTGACACTTGAAATTTGTAAAATTAGTGTATTTTTATATAGACTACAACAAGTAACATTAAAATATTAAGGGCCATTATTATGACTTAACGATAAAGTTTCGCATAGTTATTCCTAACTTTAGCAAAACTGAACTATAAAGTGACCTTTAAAATTTTCCATTATTACAACTGTCCGATAAAATAAATAATAAAATGTTTGGTTGGTGGCAACATTTCTGTGGATATTGTTTGCTAAAAATGATTAGTGGCAACTTGCTTTTTTTTTATTTGTCAAATTACAAACATCATGAAAATATTTTTGTCAATTATTTTGTTTTTTATTATTCTTATGTGTTTTGTATTGTATTGTTTTTGTTTTATGCCATATTTTGAACAAATATATTTGACTTTATTTTATAAAGTAGAAAGTGTGGCAAGTGGCGAAAATGTGGCAAGTTCAAATGACTATACCTCGCAATAAAAGTTACAGGTAGGATGAACTTGCATTTAGCTTATCGCTCACTTTTTGTTAAAATGAAGTTGTAATAATGAAAAAAAGCTAACGAAAAGTTATAATAATTGCCCTAAAAAATTTAAATTAAAGGGTGGTCCATCAGTTAATGCAATTTTGACTATGTAATTTTGAAAACTTGCTATATCTTGGAAACCGTAAGAGGTAAACTCTTGAAATTTAAAAAAACGCCAAAACCTGAAAAAAATCACCAAAAATTTAAAAAAAAATTGCCAAATCGGCAAAATTAAAAAAAATTCTAGCACTAAAATAAATCGCCAAATTCGAAGAAATCATCTATATGAAAAAAAAATCACCAATATAAAAAAAAAACGCCAAAAACCGAAAAAAAAATCGTCAAAACGCGAAAAATGCGCCAAAACCAAAATAATTTTTTATGTAAAAAAATCGCCAAAATGAAAAAAAAACCCCCAAAATTAAAAAAAGCTCCAAATTTAAAAAAAAAAATTGTCAAAACGAAAAAAGTCGACAAAATTGAAAATAAACGCCAAAAATTTAAAAAAATCCTCAAAACGAGAAAAAAATGCCAAAACTAAAAAAATTGCCAAAACCAAAAAAAATCACCTATATGAAAAAAACGCCAAAATTAAAAAAATCGCCAAATAAAAAAATCGCCAAATAAAAAAATCGCCAAAATAAAAAAAGACAAAATAATAAAAATCGCCAAAATTAAAAAAACTTCAAAAACCAAAAAAAATCGCCAAAACGTGAAAAAAAGTGCCAAAACTCAGAAGGCGCCAATAAATTCAAAAAAACCCCAAACTAAAAAAACGCTTAAACCGAAAAAACCCAAAAACGAAAAAAATGCCAAAACTATAGTTTATATTGGCTAAAGTTCGTATTGAATTACATATCTCGTGTCCGTACGGAACTCTTCGTGCGCGGGTCAAAGTCGCACTTTACTGAATTTATTTGTTCTTACACAGTCGTAAAAACTGCAGCTGTTACAAAAAAAAAATTTGTTTAAAAAAAGCAGGTTTTTACTATTATAAAATAAAAGAAGCGCTGACAAACCTGCTGATATCGCTACTGATTTTTGTATGGCGAGTGCTCGGTTTGCAGCACTACATTTTTGCTCACTATTAAATCACTTTTTTCCTGTAGTTTTTTTCATATACGTTCACTGTTTTTTAACAAGCTTGTATTTTAAAGCGAAGTATGATGCGCTTTATTGCCCTATTTCATCAAAAAACATGAAAATTTTTTACCGGGTATATACGTTTCAACTAGTAAAAAATAAAAATTAGATATATAGCATGAAAGAACTAAAAGAATTCATTAAAAATATACATTTAGGAAGAAATATGGAAAAATATGTATTTATTATAAAATATGCAAAAAATGAACTAACAAATCAATGCCATTTTGTTGCAAATTTGTTGGTTCGCAAATATATTTTATTTACGTTGATATACGACCAACGACAGAAAACAAGTATTTACATGCAAATCCTTTCCCTAATCATGACTAATGAGCTGATTGATTAGCAGAACCGAATAAATTATTATGAATTGGATTTTACTACCAACTTTTGGTATTGGCAACTTAACTTGCTGTTTAAAATGTGTAGTTGAAGAAATGCATATAGACATGCTTCACCACCAGAAAATAAATTTTAATTAACATAAACTTATGACAATATGTCGTCTAATAATACATTTCTTAAATTTTGTATTTTATTTGCGTTTATTGTTAATTTTTGTTTCAGCAAGGAAGACCAATTTTATTTTAACAACCCAGCCAAAAAAATATGTATGGAGCATATATGATATCCCATATATGGTTCGGATCCGAAAAATGAGGGTATATGGGCATATATGATTATATATATTCATACATTTTCATACATGTATGTGTAAATTCAATCCACAGTATGCAAAGTTCATACTCATACACTCTTGATTCACAAAAGCGCACTGCTGTGCAATAAATTAAATTTTTTAGACTTGAGAGAGAGGTTGCTTTTAATGAAACATTTGTTTGGACAAATAATTCAAAACGAACTAAAAGTCATTTCATTCATCAAAAGGTGAATCAATTATTTAAAAAACACATATTTGTACATACATTAATCTTAAGAAATCAGATTAAAAACTAATGCAATTAATTATAAAAGAAAAAATAATCCCTCCAACAATAGTTTTCAACACAGTAATAATAAAATTTGTTTCTTATCTAGAGAATTTTGTTATTTTCTATAAAATTAATGACTGGATTATCCTTTTGATTATTTGATATATTAAATAGGGCCACAATGTATAAAATCATACAAGAAAAAGTTTTTCTCTTTTAAATGTTGAGGGTATGCATATGTATAAACTTTGCATCCGTATGTATTTTCTAATGGATTTCCAATCCAGCATTGATAAAATTCCAAACTTTTTTGATTGCAAAAACGATCTTACGTGAGATATCATGTATGTATACATTCTTATATGGCTCCATATATAAAATCTTATATTTATATATGGATCCACATATGAAGAGCTTCATAATTAAATTTTCATATATGAGCTCATATATTATAATACATTTTATATATTAGTCCATATATCAGTTCATATATAATAGTTTTGCCATGTATAATTCCATATATTTCCATACATGAATTCATACATATTCATATATAGTTATATACATTCATATATTAAAAATATATGGACCATATATAATTTTTTTAGCTGGGAAGTACCAATTATGATATTGTTTTAGTTATATTAACCATACTTTCAGTGGCAAGAATAATTTTCATTTCAAATTTCATACTTTTAACCCATTTTGAATGTTTTTGCAACTATTGGGTTAATGGTTATAATTAAATATATTGTGGTACCACAAGAAAATTGACAGTTTGTGCAACCGCCAAAATTCGGCTGGCAACAAATTCGGTTGTCTCAACGATTCTGTTTTTTCTGTATGTCCCATGTAAGTACATACATACATACAAATATTTATAACAAATCAATGCATACATATGTATGTAGGTGTACATATAAAATGTTCATATAAAATGTTTTTCCAACAAACAACTTAATATTCCCCCTTCAATATGTTTGCTGGCATGTTGTTGCTGTTTTAGTAGAACAGAGTACAACAAACAACTGAATATTGTTCTTTTAATACAATTGGTAGCATATTCCTGTTGTTGTAGTTCTTCATTTCAATACAGCAAACATACACCCTTATGGAAGCATACATTTATAAATAGTATGTATGTATGTATGTAGGAATGTTTTTATAACACTACACATTTAATGCATAAGAATGTTCTAAGTAAAGCACAAAGCAAATGGTGACAAAACGGGGTTTTATAGGAAAATATGCTTTCTAAAGAAAATGTTTAAATACAGTGAATATAAACTAAATTCAACCAACCCTCAGCGGTTGAACAGCTAGCTAAGTTAAATAGAAATTACATTATTCTGGGTTCTTCTATGCACGATACTTTTTTCAGAAATTTTAAAAATGTATGATTAAACTATATATATAGAACTTTCGGAGAACCGATTACTTATTTTTGCTGATTTGAATAACCGATTGTACTAAGACAAGTGCGGTCGTTTCAGTCCAACTCCGAGTTCTCTAACTTCTTTGAGAGCTTCAAAACAAGCATTTCAGGCGACCCATAGAAAATCCGTACAGACAGATGGACGGACATGTTTTTTTTCATCTTCTGTTCATAAGGATCTAGAATAACAATCTTTATGTGGTCACAAATGAATATTGTAGATGTTAAAAAATCTGGACAAACCTATATATACCCTTTACCAGTTTTGGTGAAGGGTATAAAAACTACCCAAAATTTTAATGATAGTCAATAAATAATATTTCAAAATGATACAAAGCTCAAATTTCTATAAAAAATTTAGTGGATTTGTAAAAACTAATATTTGTAGCCATTTATTTATTTAATTTGCTTGGAAAAATACCGATACGAACATCTAAAAATTGCCGAATATTCGCCAATTCGAATACGAATATTCGTGCATCACTAGTACATATGTATGTGTAAATATAAGGTTCTGTTGTACGTTGGTTTGTTGTTTGGATGAGTGTCCTGGTTGACGGGTTCATATTTCTGGCAGCCCTATTCTACACCGATAATTTTCCTATAAGATAGTTCAGTGACAAGTCACAAGGTTCATACGAAGTATTAATTAATCCCCTCCTAGGCCATCCTCATGTAAAATTTACTGGTCCGCTTCATAGGAAGTGTTAGAACTCGGATTGGTCTCTACCAACTGGGGACCGGTCACGTGATTAGTCTTGTGTTAGTTTCATTTTCTGCAGGGTAGTTTTTCTGCACCGTTCAACTCTGTTCTGTTCAGGTTCAGTAGTAGGGTAATGTATGAACCTGGGCCACTAAAATTGTAAAATTTGGATAATTAGAATCGAAAAATTGTTATTTATAGGCTAAACTGACATATTATTTTAAAAACTGTCAATGGTGTGAAGTGACGAGGGATATGGATGGTTTGTAGATAAGGATAGTTTTATGTCGGTCGGTCAATGTGTTTTTGTTTTAATTTTAAGGTTTGATATCCGTCCGTCGATGTACATAGTTTATTATATGGGAACGAATTTAATGTTTTTTTTTTGATCGTTAAGCGGTTGCAGAGGGTTTATGATATTGGAGTATAAGTGTATAAGCCTAACTGTAAAGTCTATGCATTCTTTTATATTTATTTAACTTTTGTTCTTTTCATGAATTCTTATTATTTAGCCTCTGTTCATTTTATTTGTATTGGATATAAATCAGTATTATTTCAACCCTTGAAGAATACACATCTCAATAAATATTAAACAATTTTAAACGTTTTAGTTGATTTATTCTCTCGTGCTTACAAATCAGAACTGAGATCGAAACTTACGCAAGTGTGCGCGTGTGTATTGTAGCAAAAGATAAACGTCTGATTCAGCGTAGAAAGAAGCGAACGTAATGTTGATGTGTTTGTGCAAGTCGGGACATAATATAAAAAAAATAGAATTTTGTTTTTTTAAGTGTATGAACGTTACGCTGTGTATAAGAGCATAGCAACGTATAAAAACCATAGATTCCGGGAATAAAAACAACAAAAGCAGAATTAAACAAACAAACACACTCAAACAGATTTTATTTTTTTTAATGCATGTTTTTTTATTTATTGTATCTTCATATATGAACTAACAATAAGTATTCAAATCTTAAATCTAACATATAATTAATAGGCCCGACCAATGCCAGACATAAATAAGTGATAGTTGTAAATAATACATAAGTGGTGATAAGCAAAAAAAAAATTTTTTTCAAGCAACTTCATTCGGAGTGTTTAGTATTAGAGCCCTTGTATCTCTCTTTTTTAAGCGGATGTGTCCAGTAAAGTTCAAGATGTTACGAGCAAGCGGACTAGGATGTGACACGAGTTTAGTTAGATATTTGCCTGCGTATTTTGCAATTTCTTCAGTCACTAGTGGCATATTTAAATTACGATGTATATTTGAATTCTTAATGTACCATGGAGCAGATGTTATTAACCTTAAAATTTTGTTTTGTCTTCGTTGAATTCTCTCTACATTGGAAGCTGAAGCAGTGCCCCATAACTGGATACCGTAACACCATATTGGCTTTAAAAGCGACTTGTATATTAAAAGTTTGCAGTCTAGGCTGAGTGTTGAATTTCTGCCAATCAGCCAATGTACCTGAGTTAATTTTAGTTTCATTTGAGTTAACTTATAGTCAATGTGATGTTTCCATGTAAGCCGTCGATCGAGGTGTATATCAAGATATTTCACATGTGAATGTTGAGGAACAACTTGATTATTAATCCGAATGGGGGAACAAGTATCTCTTCGTAAGGTATATGTTATATGGACACACTTTTGTTCATTTACCTTAATTCTCCATAAGTTAAACCATAGTTCCATCTGGCTAATGTGTTCCTGGAGTTTTCGGGATGCCTCATCAGGGTTTTCGTGCATACTAAGGCAGGCGGTATCGTCGGCAAATGTAGAAGTGTGGATACTACTGCTCACAGGCATATCACAAGTATAAATCAAATATAAAAATGGCCCCAGTATACTCCCCTGTGGCACACCGGATGAGATAGTTTCAGGCATACTCATAAAGTGTCCTTCCACAACTATAAATTTTCGTGCAACAATGTAACTTTCCAAAAGATTTAGAATGTTTATTGGTAAATATGTCTTCAATTTCAAAATCAGGCCTTCATGCCACACTTTATCAAATGCCTGAGAAACATCAATAAACACGGCAGAACAATACTTCTTTTCCTCAAATGTTTTTCTGATAAATTGAATCAATCTATGCGTTTGCTCAATGGTGCTATGCTGGCTTCTAAAACCAAATTGATGGTCCGGGATGCACCCATTATCAGTTAAAATTGAAGACAATTTAGTCATGAATAGCTTTTCAAAAAGCTTTGACATTGTTGACAGTAAACTTATTGGCCTATATGACTCAGCCTTGGAAAGATCTTTACCTGGCTTTGGAATCATTTTAACCTTGGCAAGCTTCCAGCAGTCTGGATAATACTCCAGTCGTAAAATGGCATTAAAAATTAATAACAGGATTCTAATTGCAGTACGAGGTAACTTAATCAGCATCTGGTTACTAATTCCATCCATACCGGGAGCTTTTTTCGGGTTGAGTTCGGCAATTAGTTTTTGTACATCACACATCGTAAATTTTAAGGGTCTTGGGGGTAGAGCAACTACACTCGGCAAATCAGCAACACCGGTACATGTATTTGGTGTAAATACGGATTTTAAATGCTCAGCAAATATGTTACCTTTTTCAGTATCGCTTCTTGCCCAACCTCCGGTAGATGTGCGCAGAGGTGGCTTAAACTCAACGGGTGTTTTAAGCTTTTTAGCAGCGCGCCACAAAGAGTAATTAGATGCTGGTGTGACATCAAGGCCTTCCAGATAATTTTTGAAAGATGCAGTTTTTTCAGATGCAAGCAACTCTTGGAGTCGTTTAGTGCACTCTTTAAATCTGATTTTGTGTTGAGGTGATCTGTGCTGTTGCCATTCCCTTCTAGCTCTTCTTTTTTCACGTACGAGATGTTCAACGTCTGTAGAATAAATTTTATTGAACCCAGTATACGGATGGGAGCTAGTGGCATGTTCAGAAGCTTGTTTAATATTCTCGTTAAGATTTGCAATGTTCGATTCAATATCATTGGGTGTTCTTAGCGTAATATTTTCCGTGCAATGACTACTAAGATATTTTTTGAATCCCAGCCAATTAACACGGTTTATCATCTTGACATATGGGTGAGGTAAAGCGCTTCTCAGTGGACTACAGATTGTAACGATCGTGGGAGAGTGATCAGACGACAGATCTAGGGAAGCTTCAACGTGAATTAATTCCCTAGAAATACTTTTTATGACGCCGAAATCTATAACATCCGGATTTTTTTCTCACGTCAGTAGGCCAGTAAGTAGGCTCCCCACTTGAAATAACATCCAAACCCATTTTTGAAATTGTGTTGAACAACGCCCTACCTCTAGGCGTAATAAGACGCGAACCCCAGAACGTATGCTTAGCATTGTAGTCGCCAGTTGCAACGAAACAAGGTCCAAGAGATTTGTAGAACTTCTCGTATTGGTCCTCAGTGATTGAAAATCTGGGAGGAGAGTAAATTGAAGATATCACGAAATTTGTACAAAAATTTTCAATGCAGATATTTGTTGCTTGTAGATGTTCTTCACAAATGTTGTCAAGAATATAGTGCTTGAGTCTTGACTTTATTAGAATTGCTGATCCACCGCATGCTCTCCCTCTAGGGTCCTTTGTGTCATATAAAGTGTAGCCATTCATTTTAAAGAGGCTTCTAGAAGTCAAATGAGTCTCAGAGACCAACATTATATCAATATTTTTTTCCGTAAGGAAGTGCTCAAGTTCATTTTTATGTTGGCGAATGCCGTTTGCGTTCCAGAAACATATTTTTACCGTGTTCATGGCTTGTTCAGTAATGCTTGAAGCAGAGTATTCTGCATTCTCAACATTTCTTGCATCATGGTAGTCATATTTGTTGTAAAGTTGTTTATAGTTAGCACCAGATTCTCAATAGTAGCTTCAAGGCGACTACAGTTAAAGCTTGAATTTGCATTCGTTGGATTATTTGGCGGTGAAACATTTGGTGTGGGAATAGAACTAGCCTTAGCAGCATCGGCATACGATACACGTGAAGTAACTGGTTGGCTCACTGGAGCAAAAGTGGCGGAGTACGCGTTTAATGGTTGAGCTGGAGCTAATTTAGGTTTTTGCACCATAGCCTGCTTGACGAAAGAGTACACAGGACATCCTCTGTAGTTAGCGGTGTGATTACCTCCACAATTACTGCATTTTTTTTCCGCTTGATCTTTTGGTTTGGTACAACTTGCAGTACCGTGCAATTCACTGCAGATAACACACACTGTAGGTAAATTGCAGTAAGCTTTTGTATGGCCATATTCTTGGCAATTATGACACTGCACGGGACCTGCACGCTTATGTGGCTCTTCAACTGTGATTTTTCTGTATAAAAGGTATTTAAGGCTATAAATAGGATGAGTCTCGTTTTTTTCAACTGTATATCATTTGGCTCCAGTTCAACACAAAATAGGGGTTGGGGTACTTTTTCTTTGTTAAATATGTTTGATACATTCTTTACCTTAAATCCCTGGAGGACAAGTGCATCTTTTATTTCTTCAGGGACAACATAAGAATCTATGCCCTTCAGTACGATTTGCAGGCCTTTAGCGCTCTTAAGCTGGTATGTGTAGAAGCTTGTTTTATTTGTTTCAAATTCAGAAACCATTTTGCGGAAATCCTTTTCATCATAAATTTGAATTTTCGTTTCATCGATGTTGCCACGTTTTATTGGGACAATGTGGAATTTATTTTCACCAATGACCGAAATTAATTTTTTAATAAGGGCATTTGAATTTTTCTCTCTCAAGTAGATTGGTGGCGGCTTGGATGTTTTATTCGAGGATACATCGGGTTTGTCGTTCTCATCTTGCAAAATTTTAAAACGGTTTTGGCGATTAGTTGAGGATGCGCTGTTATCTCTAGACATCTTTGGAGCGGATGAAATTTTTGAAGAATTCGGGCTTCGCCCACGCTTTACCACGGTTATATATCTGTCCATACCGACTTGCACCTTGGGTTTTGAAATACTGTTATCTGTAGTAATAACTTTGTTAAGTGACGAATACGAGCCTGAAGGGGATGATATTACTGACTTATATTAAGAAGTACTAGGCAACTGTAATGTTAATGAGTCACTATTTGGCATTGGACAAAGCGAAGTTGATCGCTGACGAAAAATTGGTTTTGCCGTTAAAAAAACACTGTCATTAGATTTATTATTTTTATTTTTTTCATTAAGAGCTTCAGAACTCACAGTAAAATAGGCGTTTCTGCCGTTAGAACTCACTTCATAATTTTTTGTATTTGAGGCACTCATATTGAGTATTCCTCAAGGGCACTTTTTGTGTTTTTTGCTTACGGTTTTTTTTTGTTTTTGTAATTTATGAATGTTTATTTGTTTTTGAGTTACTCCTATAGAGTATTCCTCAATGTCACTTTTTGTGTTTTTTTGTTTTCGGTTTTTTTTTTGTTTTTGTTATTTCCACTATGTAAAAAATATTATCAAAGCAATAAAGCTTATTTATTAAAGTCAGTATGTACCTATTACGAATAATATGTACTACGAATAATTTTTTGTATAATTTTTTGTTTGTTTGTATGTAAGAAAAAACTCCGCTAATCGACTGTTCGCTATGAAGGTACCACGAGAATGACAAACAGAAACAAGCAAAAGCTTATTTTTTGCTTATTTTTGCTCAAACAGAAATAAGCAAAAAATAAAAATAAATTAAAAGAAACACAAGAGAGTGAGGACAAATATTTGAATTTAGAAAAAGAGAATACATACATATAGTTGTATATAAATGTTATAGAAAAAAGAAGACATCGCGTACTGAAAGCAAAACAAAGACGATCGGAAAACACTGGTAAGAAAATGTTAGTAAAAGTCTCAGAATTAAGAGTGGAACAATTGAAATTGTTGACGAAATAGAAATGGAAACTCCCGAACCAAATGTGCAAACTCAAATAAATGAATTAAGAGACATGATGCAGCAGTTAATGTCAACGGTAATGCAAAGTGCAGCTAGGCAAAGCGGTCCACCGAATGTGGAAACAGCTCAAATACCTGATAGTGAGAGTGTTGGCGGTAATGTAGAACACTATTCCGCTAAATAAATGTCCGAAACGATACCTGAATTCGATCCTACAGATGAGGCATCATTGAGTGCTGAACAATTCGTGAATAGAGTAAACGCAGCAATGTCAGCGTATTGTTTTCATGAAAAAGCTTTGATATTGGCAGTGTACAGTAAGGTGAAAGGGTCGGCGAAACTTTGGTTGAACGCGTCCGAGGAAGTGCACTCTAATTGGAGACAGTTAGCAGTAAAATTAGTGGAAGAGTTTGGTATAAGATTGGATGAAGCAGAAGTTCATAAGAAATTGGCAAATACGCAAAGTAACGAAAGCGTAATCAACTACTGTTTTAGAATTTCTTCTCTCGGGAGGAAATATAATTTAAGAGATCAAGCGATAATTAAATATACCCGTGATGGTTTAAAAAATCGTGAACTCCAATCCGCCACTGCCGCGATGCGTTTTTCATCGTTACGTGAAATGCGCGAGACATTCTCCGAGTTTCTACGCAATACGCCATCTGGAAAAAATGGAAATTACGCGTGCGTTTCAAAAGGCGAGACAGGTACAGTGGAAATCAAAATGGAGAAGTACGATACTACTGAGATGAGAGACATTAAGTGTTACAATTGCTCGGAAATTGGTCATTATTCGCATAATTGCCGGCAACCGCAACGTCGACCGCGCTGTATTAGCTTCCAGAAAGTGCACCGTCCAGGAGAACCGCAAAACTGCGGAAAGTCTATTCCGTCTGTTCGCAGTGCTGAAATGTATGATAATTTATTTACGCGCAAAATATATGTGAACGGTGTGCAGTTATCTGCATTTATAGATACGGGGAGCCAATGCAATATGGTCCGTAAATCTGTCGTGAAAAATCTACCTTGTGACTTAGAACCGTGCTCAATGATGATATAAGGAATCTGTGGTGGTGTCCGAACACTAAAATCTTGCTTTAAAGCGGAAGTTGAAGTTGACAATATAAAGTTGTGTACAGATTTCTATGTAACTGATGACGATTTGTTGGAAGAAGATATGTTAATGGGACAAAACATTTTTGCGAACAAAAAGGTGACAGGTTTGGTGATAAATGGTCAATTTAAATTTCAAAAAAATGCACTACAGAATGATGAGCAAGGCGAAATTGTTATGCAGTGTGGGGATGTGACCGGACCAACGAAGGCTGTTCTTTTCACATTGGTAAGTGACTACTGTTGTGTTGAATTTAAAAACGGATTTTTCTTTTGTATATTAAAAGGGATTTATTAATAAAAACTAGTATCTTATTATTTTTACTTTACAAATTTAAACCTGGAGGGTCCCGTGGGAATCGCAGGTATGACTCTAACTTCTTGACTGCAAAAATAGAAGACCATAATTACACTAACTAATTACCACTGACTAATTACAACTGCCCTCACTAACTAATTACAACTGTCTTCAACTAACAACCTACAACCGCTCATTTGGTTTCTTAACATGAACTATTTATACAAAACTTAATCATAATTTAATATATTAATATTATGCTTAATAGTTAGTATTATTATGCTTACTTGCTAACGTAGTTAATATTATTAAGCTTTTGACCCAATTACGAAATATTACTATTGCACAATTTGTCAACGCAAAGAATTTAGCAAACAACCAAGTGAATGAACTGGTTGCTGCTGCGTTAACAAAGTTGTGCAATGTACGGGTACGAGGGTTGATCAATTCTGATTCACAACATCCCTCACCCCTTGGCGGAAAAAAATATCTAGTTATAGATATTTTTTAAAAACACTAATTGGATCAAATGCTTTTACATAGTATGTTATAATCTTAAACGTAGTTGATCTTATGCTATACTATAATATAATATGTAATAATACTTTTGGATGTTTTGTTTCAAATACAAACATTTTTCTTTTGCATCATTATGTTTATTTAATACAATTATAGATTTTCAATATATTTTTTGTCTTAAAGATGCATAATTTAACTATGTATTTTGCCCTTGCAATTTCATTAGTTTTCTTTCGGAATAATTACTGTTTATGATTATTGCTTTTATATTTTTTTTTTCAATATAAAATTATTAAGTATAAATGGTCATCAAATTTAAAGTATGTCAACATAAAGTTGTATAAAAGAATAAAAAACAAAAATATGACAACAGGTGTGCATACATACAAAACAAATAAATACGTCATCAGCACTTTGATATTTCAGGTTGTTGACACGCGTATAACGTATAACTGACTTAACTTTCCCATTGCTCGTAAAAAATTATTTTTATTTTTTTTTCTTGTATCATTTTCCTTTTGTCAACAATTTGTTTAATTGCAATTACGTATTGTAGCAAGGGTTTATTCAACTAAAATTTTTTTATTTTTTATTATTATTTAATTATTATATTTTCAATATAAAATTATTAAGTATAAATGGTCATCAAATTTAAAGTATGTCAACATTAGTTGTATAAAAAAATAAAAAACAAAAATATGACAACAGGTGTGCATATATACGCGTGTAGGACAAATAAATACGTCGTCAGCACTTTGGTACTTCAGATTGTTGACTTCAAACCGTACAATGCATAACTGACCTAGCTTAACTTTCCCAAAACTCATATTGCAGTTAAACATTTTTTGTTTTTTTTTTGCATCATTTTCCTTTTGTCAACAATTTTGTTTAATTGCAATTACGTATTGTAGCGAGGGTTTATTCAACTAACTTTTTTTTTTTATTATTTGAAGAAACGTTTTAGTAAGCATATTTGTGTTTTTTGTTTGTTTTAAGGTACCCGGAAATGAATTCTTTACACAATTGGCTGCATTTGAAGTAAAAAAAAGAAGTAAAATAATTAAAAATCAATAAATTCATAACTAAATAGCCTGGATCGCAAGTGGATGATTAATTACCATATACCTTATATTAAATGCCGTTCCTTATAGGGTTTTACTAAATTCTTATGGTAGACCTTTTCACACTTTTTTACTCTCAATTTTATGTTTACACGTGATGGTATGTCTATAACTTCATATGGTCCTAACCATAAGGGTGAAAATTTATTCTTTCTAGTTTGATTCTTTAACCAAACCTTTTGACCTATTTTATATTCTCTGTCCTTTGAACCCTTATCATAATACTGTTTTGCTCTTAATTTTGCCCTCTCTTGGTTCTCTCTAACGATTTCATGTGAACGTTGGATTTGATATTTCAGAATTTTGCTATAATCATCCGCGTTGTATAGTGGTGTCGGGGATATTTTCAAAGAGATGGGCATTTCAAATTCAAACCCAAATAACACTCTCGTCGGTGTTTTTTTTTTCTTGTTGAATGTTTGCTATTATTATACACATGCATGGCGTGATGAGTCCAGTCGTCCCAGTTGGTACCATCCAGGTTAACGAAATTTCTCAGAAATTCGGCCAATGGTCGATGAGCTCGTTCTAAAGCCCCATTCGCTTGTGGTTTCTTTATTCTTAGCATCTTACACGTTTCCTTGAATAATCTGGATGTGAAGTTTGAACCATTATCCGTTACCAACACCTTGGGAATGAAGTATCTTGAAATTATTTCCTTAAAAAAGACTTTAGCTACAGTTTGTGCCTCTGCGTCAGGCACGGCTGCACATGCGAAAAATTTTGAAAAATCGTCTTGAAAGGTGACGATGTATTTGTTTCCCCTAGCTGATTCTGGCAACGGACCTACCAGGTCCATGAAAACTTTTTCGAAAGGCTTACTTGAAGTGCTTGTTATTACCAATGGCATTTTTTCAACTTTCGAACATTTGTTTTTCTGGCATAGGCTACACATTGTTACATAATTTTTTATTTGTCGATACATGCCGGCCCATTTATACTGATTCCTGATGCGGGAATAAGTTTTGAATGTCCCTTGGTGTCCACCCAAAGGTGTATCGTGGAATGTTTTTATTACTTTATTTATATCTTCTGCATTCGTTAAATAAACAGCCATATCTTCCTCTCCCATATCCTGATTTACCTCTGTTTGATGCATAATTTCTTCATTCACTCCATTCTGTTTGTTTTGTAATTCTCGAGCTTTTGATCTAGTTATTGCCCCTACATTTATTTTCTCTATTGGAAGGCGACTGAGGGCATCAGCGTTTTGATTCGTTTTTCCTGATTTATACCGTATCTCGAAATCATATTCCAAAAGTTTTAGTCTAAGGCGTTCCAACCTGCCTTCTTGATCTTTCAGATTAGCTATACCCTTGAGGGGTTTGTGGTCTGTAAAAATGGTGAAGTGTCTCCCGAGTAAATATGGCCTAAAAGTTTTTGTTGCCCATACGATGGCAAGCAACTCCTTTTCTATTGTAGAGTATCGTTTTTCTGTGACACTTAGTACTCTGCTTGCAAAATATACTGGTAAATCGCTACCAGGCTCTCCTTGAGAAAGGATAGCTCCTAGGGCTTCATTGCTAGCATCCGTAGTCAGAAAAAATGGTTTCGCAAAGTCAGGGTATTGTAATAGAGGTGGATTCGAAACTGCTGCTTTTAATTTGTCCATAGCTTGCTGACACTCTTGTGTCCATTCAAATTTCACGTTCTTCCTTAGTAGTTTGTTTAGGGGTAAGGCAATTTCGGATGAGTTTGGTATAAACTTCCTGTAGTAGTTGATCAATCCTAGAAATGCTTGCAAGTCTTTGATACTTCTAGGAGGTGGAATGTTTTTTACTGCTTTAGTTTTATGGGGATCCGGTAAGACTCCATTTTCCGAACATTGGTGGCCTAGATAAACTACCTCCCTTTGAAGGAAATGACATTTTTCGGGGTGTAACTTAAGGTTGTACCTTCTTAATATATATAATACTCTCTTGAGCCTTAATTGGTGATCCGCTAGGTTTCTGCCGTAGATTACTATATCGTCCAGATAGACGAAACAGTCGATTCCTTGTAGACCCGTTAATATCGAGTTCATGATTCTTTGAAAAGTGGCTGGTGCCCTGTTAATCCGAAAGGCATACGATTAAACTCAAAATGTCCCAAATTGGTGCTAAAAGCGGTTTTTTGCCTGTCCCTTGGGTCCATTAAAACTTGGTGGTATCCACTCGCTAGATCGAGGGTAGAAAAATATCGGCTGTATCCCAGTTGGTCTAGGATTTCGTCAATTCTTGGTATGGGGAAGACTTGCTTTATTGTGGCCTCGTTCAATTTTCTGAAATCTACTACTAAGCGCCATTTTTTCTCTCCGTCCTTTCCTGCCTTTTTTGGTACTAGGAGTATTGGAGAATTCCAAGGGGAAGTACTGGGAGAGATAATTCCATCTTTGACCATCTGGCCTACTTGTCTATTCACTTCATTTCGGTGGACCTCAGGTAGTCTATATTGCTTAGTATTTATTGGGGGTTGAGTAGAATCAGTTGGGATTTTATGTTTAAGTACATTTGTGTGAGTTAGATTATCTCCGGGTAATAGAAACACGTCATCGTATGATTTCAAAATGCTCTCGATCGATAATCTCTCTTCCGGATTCAAATCTGCGGAAAGCTGTACTGTTTCCAATAGTAATTTGGTTCTTTCTTTGTTGTTCGCAGTGCTTATTGTATTAATGGCTGTTGTTGATTTTATCTGGTAGTCCTCAGGATTTTCATAACTTAACATTATTTTCTTATTTATGTCTACTTTATAGTTGTTGGTGTTTAGAATTGGAATAAATGCTATTCCCCCTCTGATTGATGTTAGGGTTTCGCCCACAAAAACCCCTGGTAAAATTTGTAGTTTGTTTACTATTATTTCTCCCGTAGCCTTGGTTACTACTACTGATACAACTCCCTGGGAACGTCCTTTTATAGAAAAATTTTCGGATATATATAACGAAGGAATTTCTGAAACAAGTGGCAAGGAAACTATTTCTCTCTGGTTGTCAAAAAATTTTATGTTTTTGTTTATTGTGTCGGTAACCGACCTATTCCACATCATATCTCGGCCCAGCAAACCATCTGCTGGCAAAATTGTGCCCTTTGGTACTATGTGCATTTGAAAACTTAGTTTGTCCACGTATTTATGGTTCACAGTTATACTTCCTTTGGTACTCATGTTTCCTCCAAAGGCTCCTGACAAGGATTTCTTCTCCTTTTCATTAACTTTTATGCACGATGTCAAAGCTTCTTCCTTTACTAGTGTAGTATCAGTGCCTGAGTCTACCAACAGTAGTAATTTTTCCTCTTTTGCCTCTCTACAAGGAAAGCTTATATACGCATCGTTTATCTCACAACTTTCGTTGCTACTAACATCATTCTCCAGTCTCAGTTCATTTTTATACTCTGAGTGGTTTATGTGATGTTCTGCGACGTTTCCGTCCTTAATTATTCTATTATTTATATCATTACATGTCATCATTGCCGTATTATTCAGGTATTTTCTTACAAAATCTGTGCGTCTTGCACCAGATATTAATTTGGTGTTATCCCTGTCTTCCTGTTTCTGATTATCCTGCTCCTCTGTCAAGTGTATATCTAAATTAAAAGCTTTATCTTCATAGTTAGTTCCTACGGGGTGTTGTGTTTTATTTTCATTTTTTTTATTAGTAATTTCTCTACATTTTTCGGCATTCCGGTCCATTAATCTTGGCCGGGCCGATTCTCGTTTCCCGAATTATTGCTGTTGTAATTAAATCTGCTTCTGTTTACATCATTGTTGCCTCTATTGATGCCGTTTCTATTATCGCTATTTATACTCCATCTGTTTCTTGGGCAATTAGTAGAAATGTGACCCTGTGTATTGCATCTAAAACAGCGTCGCTCCTCGTTGTTGTTATACCTAGTTCCACTTTTGTTTTGAGTTTTCGAGCTTGTAAAATTTTGCCTATTTGTTCCATAGTCGGGAGGTTTCATGTTCCTTCTCAAATTGCATTCGTTATGCCCCTGTCTTTGATTATAGCACATATTGTTTCCTTGGTAATAGCATTCGTCTATCATAGGGCTCCAGTAATTTGAGTTTTCTCGTGAATTACTGTTTGGTGTTGAATGGTTACAGGTCTTCTGATGCATGGATAGTTGTCGGACTTCTTTTATTAACTGCTGGACCGTATCATATAAAGGTTCCTCGGTATGCATTGGCATGATATTTGAAGATTTCATATTAGAACCAAAAAGATTTTGAGCATCCTTGGTGATTTTCAGCAGGGCAGATAGCTTTTCGTTTTCGTGTCCGATGAATTTTGACATCAATCTAGGATCTCGTAAGCCTCTTATGTAACTTCTTACTGCGGATTGGTTGCAGTGATCTATCATAGATTTTCGATGGTAAACTTCTTGCCATTGTGCTGCAATTAGTTCTGTGGCATCTGTAAGTAGTCCTTCTAGTCTCTCTCCAAATTCATATGCTGTCTCCGTGGGATCTTGCTTACTGCTGAAAATTAGTTCTTGCAATTCTGTTAGGGTTTTGCCTTTTACAAATTTTTCTCTAATAGCCTGACATAAGGCTTCTATTGTTGTGAACTCTTTATTGTGCAAATATGAGTAAGCATTTCCAAATAGTCTAGTTTTGATGCATTTGATTATGTCGACCACATTACCTGGTTCTTCTAGTTTATCCTTTGCTATCATACATCCTTCAATAAACTTCTTGGCTTCCCTTGCCAGTTCTGGCCCATCAGTTCCGTAGAAAATTGGTACCACATGGGATATGGTTTTCAAGAGTTCGGTAAAAGTTGTCATGTTGTTACTACTTGTTGTGTTAATTGTAATCACTTTCCTTGTCTCTCCTTGTAAGTTTCGTATCTTTGACTTCAGCGTTTCAATTTGTTGAGTTTTTTCCTCTATCACCTTTCTATTTTCGATGACTTGCTGCAACTGATCAGGAGTCAAGTTGGGATTAACGCGCTGTGCGAAGTCTTTAAATGCTTGTGTCTTCTGTTCGCTGTCTTGAATCTGTTGTTCAGCTTCTTCAATGGTTTTTCTTAAGTTTTCGTTCTGCTGTTTCAAGATCCGGTTAACGTGTAAATATTCTTCTATTTCCTTAGATATAGCTGGACTTTGTTGATGTTCATGTAGCACTTGTAGTTCTTCCAATAAAATATCTATCTTTTCAAATTCGGTTATGTTTCCCTGGCTCCTCACTTTATGCTTTACTAACTCTATATACTCTTTGGTATTGTTAAGGTACTTTATGAGATTCCACACTCGCTCAGAAATTTCCCTGGTCTCCTCTTGTGTCTTTTGTAATTTTTTTTTTCAAATCCTCCATATAGCTCAAGCAAAATTTCCTAAATCCACTTTTATTTTCAATGTTCACTTTCACAAACAAGCTTTCCTTCTATTTAAAGAATGCTAATCATTTTGAATTTTTCACTATGCGTTTATCTAGTTTAATTTACTAATTCAACACTTATATAAATATTTTTACCATTTGTGTTGGTCCCATTTGTCTCGAGCAAATGTTTGTCGTCGTTGAGTTTACCACCAAAGTCTGTGCAACTTAAGGCAGCTAAAATAGCTCATTAAAACCTTGAGTTGTGTAGTAAATGTTGGTATACAGAACAACGTATCCTTTTAACAATTTAATTCAGTATATTAAAATTAAATTGAGCTAAAATAGCTTTCCAATATCAATATACTTCCTTGAAACTGCCAAAAGGTATCAAACTGTACTCTTGCTAATACCGGCTGCGCCAAAATGTTGTGTTGAATTTAAAAACGGATTTTTCTTTTGTATATTAAAAGGGATTTATTTATAAAAACTAGTATCTTATTATTTTTACTTTACAAATTTAAACCTGGAGGGTCCCGTGGGAATCGCAGGTATGACTCTAACTTCTTGACTGCAAAAATAGAAGACCATAATTACAACTAACTAATTACCACTGACTAATTACAACTGCCCTCACTAACTAATTACAACTGTCTTCAACTAACAACCTACAACCGCTCATTTGGTTTCTTAACATGAACTATTTATACAAAACTTAATCATAATTTAATATATTAATATTATGCTTAATAGTTAGTATTATTATGCTTACTTGCTAACGTAGTTAATATTATTAAGCTTTTGACCCAATTACGAAATATTACTATTGCACAATTTGTCAACGCAAAGAATTTAGCAAACAACCAAGTGAATGAACTGGTTGCTGCTGCGTTAACAAAGTTGTGCAATGTACGGGTACGAGGGTTGATCAATTCTGATTCACAACACTACCAATATAGTTTTGCTCGAGATTTAAGTCAAATTGGTAAGACAAACTTAGTCGAACTAAAAATTGAACTCGATACTGAAAAACCAATTGCGCAAGCACCTTATCGCATACCCGAACCGAAGAAAGGCATTGTTAACGAAATGGTACGGGAACTACTGCAGAATGGTATAATAGTTCCATCAGAGTCGGAATACGCGAGTCCTATTATTTTAGTTAAAAAGAAAAATGGTGATGAAAGGTTTTGCGTAGATTATAGAAGGCTTAATAGCCACATGAAGAAACAAATCTCTCCTATGCCAAACGTCGAAGAGAGGTTACAAGAGGCGACTCAGTACAAATTATTTTCTTCCCTTGATTTGAACAGCGGTTACTACCAAATTCCTGTGGAGCCTCGTAACCAAAAATATACTGCTTTCGTTACTACAGAGGGGATATTCGAGTTTAAAAGAATGCCTTTTGGCCTCAAAAATGCCCCAATAGCTTTTCAGCGTTTAATGGCAAAACTTAAAGACAGAACTCAACCGGGTGACATGATTCACTACATGGACGACATTCTTGTTGGAGCGAGAAAACGAGTTCGAAATGGGGAGAAGCTGAAACGTATTTTTTGATATTCTTCGAGATTTCAACTTGACGTTGAACCCTACAAAGTGCAATTTCTTTCAGCGCACGATATCGTTTTTAGGTCACCAGTTGAGTGAAGACGGAATTCGACCAGGCAAAGCAAAAACTGATGCGATCGTAAATTTTAATCGCCCAGAAAATATAATGGAAGTACGTCGATTTCTTGGGTTAAGCGGGAACTTCAGAAAGTTCATACCCGCATATGCAGTCATCTCTGAACCACTTTGCCGGTTACTACAAAAAAATGAAGTTTTTCGGTGGGGCGAAATGCAACAGAAAGCGTTTGAAAGGCTGAAAGACGCGTTGGTCTCGGAACCAGTATTAGCGGCGTATGATGTTGAATCTCAACATCAACTACACACGGACGCTAGTTCTATTGGATTAGCAGCAGTTCTGATGCAGAATGTTAAAGGAATGTGAAAGCCGATAGCATTTTGTAGTCGCTCGACAAGCTCAACTGAGAAACATATGCACAGTTACGAACTAGAGACATTAGCCGTAGTTGAAGGTTTGGAGCGGTTCAGGTATTATGTATACGGAAAGCCATTGAAGGTGGTTACCGATTGTGTTGCAGTTAAAACGGCTATGAGCAAAAAAGAGCTGATTCCACGAATAGAGCGATGGTGGTTGCGCATTCAGGATTTTGACATTGACATCGAACATCGTTCGGAACAACAAATGGCACATGTGGATGCACTGAGCCGAATGCCTAATGAAGAACCCAGTTTAATGGAACCAGCTACATTGCGAATCGACAAGGCGGATATTGACATGTCTGACTGGCTGTTTAGTATGCAGCTGCAAGATAAACAACTTCAGGATTTGGTAAAAAGGGTACGTGATAAGGAAAAAGAAGTTCAAAAATGTTTCGTGATAGATCGTGGTCGTTTGTACAAGTTATGCGATGAGAAGAAACTGTGGGTGGTCTCAAAGTCACTGCGATATAAAATTACTTTAGACACTCATGAAAGTAACGGACATTTAAGTGTGGATCGAACAATTGAGAAAATATTGCAATTAATGTGGTTTCCACGCATGAGAAATTTTGTAAAATCATTTGTAAAGTCATGTCTACAGTGTACATTTAACAAGCAGCAAGGAGGAGCTAATGAGGGTCAATATCATTTCAGCAGCGTCGAGCCAACACCGTTTAAAACATTACATCTTGACCATTTGGGACCTTTTACTAAATCAAGTAAGCGAAATGAACACGTTTTGGTAATAGTAGATTGGTTCACAAAGTATACTATTATAAGAGCAGTACCGAGCGCCGCAACTAAATATGTATTAAAAGTGCTAGATGAGGTAATTGGATTTTTTGGCACACCGGAACGAATCATAACAGACCGCGGGACAGCCTTTACCTCCAAGGAATTTCGTAAATTTTGCGACGACCATTCGATAACGCACATTTTCAACGCCGTTCGTACCCCGAGAGCGAATGGCCAAGTCAAACGAATGAACCGTACCATTTGTCAATGTTGTTGCCGTCTACAGAGAACGACCGTCAATGGGATGCAAAATTCGCACTATTCAATGGTCGATTAATTGTTTGAAAAACTCGACAACTGGTTGTTCCCCTCATGAACTTTCCTATGGTTCCA